>JARHVA010002218.1:810000-865000 GCA_037957365.1 Torreya grandis | reverse complement strand
CTTGGACCCCTATTTGGTCCCCAAACCAAGTTTTTTTATATTTTAAGGTGAAGTCACCCTTTTTACGAACATCAAAATTATTGTTAGGCAATTTTGCACTTTTTTTGATGAAATCACCATTTTTATTTTCATAAAAATGGTTACTTCACCTTAAAATAGGAAAAATCATAATTTTATTTATTTCCACCTATTTTTTTTATTTCACTATTTATAGACATGGTGGATTCATATGAAGTCACCATTTTCCTTGGTAAAGCCACTATTTGGCCTAAAATGTAAATGGTAACTTCACTATTTTCCAACCTTAACCTAATAATAAATGCATAAATAATAAGATTAATTAAAAAATTCATAGTGGTCAATTTTGTGGTGGATACATCTTCTCTCTTACATAATCCAAAACATGTCATCTAGCTCCTTTATGAGCCATTTTACTCAGCTAATATATGTAAAAAACCAAAGCTCATAGTGAAAATGAATTATTTTTCACCCCAGGGATGAATATATAGCCAAACATTTTAAATTTTACACCCTATGGCCTATATTTAATTTTCCATGCTTAAATAAGTGTAATTTTTACATTCGTGGTCCATTTTTCATGTGACTTGATCCTACATGCTATTGAGACTAACATACCCACAATTTTTTGCTTTTACTAAAAGGGGACCCTTGTGAATGATTCAAACATCTATATTATAGATTGAATGTGAAAGGGTTATTATGTCTTGAAATTTAAACGCAATTTAACAAAAAAATGAGCCTTAGTGTATCTAGATGTGATTTTGCTTCATGGACTAATGTTGTTAATGATAGTCTTTGAGGTGATTAGTTGCAGGTTCTATGGAGAAAGCCAAGGTTCCCAAGTAGTAAACCCTAGGGGTTTGAATTCAAACATCTACAATAATATATTAGCAATAAATTATATTTCCTTTTAGTTATATAAACTCTAAGTCAAACATTATATTAAGATTTGATTATGTTTTTTAACATGAAAAAACATTAATATAAAATCCGAACTTAGACCTCTTATTTTCCCCTTTAAAAGCTAAGATCCCTTTTGGACTAACTAGGTTTTTATTAAGGTTTAATTATCATGGTATTTTCAAACATGAACAAACTTTTAAAGGTCAAAACCTTAGTCTAAACCTTTATATATATCAGGCCTTAACTTAAATCTCATGCACATTTATAGATTCAATGCCTCACATTCAATCAAAGGATTTGATCCAATGGTGTTAACCAAAGCCAATACCAAAAGGGAGACCAATCACTATCAAGCACTCAAATTATGATATGACGGTCCTCATTGCCTCAGGGGATTTGATTCAATAGTACACATCGACCATGAATCCCCAAGAATTCTTGAGAGATTGACATGTGTCACTTAGTCATTGAATTGAAACAATTCCATTGTATTAAATTTGATAAGCTCACTCTTATATTTGACATCTATGAGGACATAGTTGTTGTTACCAAGCCCATCAAATTAAACCTAGATAAATTTTCAATGCCTAAACAAATGGGGCATTTCTAAAGACCCTTTCAAAGGAATTCATAGCATTATTACATAGAAATACTTAGCATAAAAGGCCTTAACATAAGTTAATTTATGTTTCATAACATAAAAGGACTTTAAGAACATCATTTTAAGTCTAATTTTATATAGTCATGGAACTAATTAAAAGGTGTGCATCTTGTGGGATCCAACAATGATCGCTTACCATCTGCATTTGATGCAATGATGTGATCGACCTAAAGACTTTTTGAAGGCCCTATGAGCTCGACACATAGCCTACCCATGGCTAGGGTAACTGATAGAGGTATATAGAGTCTCACAAGGAGGACACATGGTAGCTTGCCATTCAAAAGAAAAAAATTATATGAGACCCACTTAATAAAGGTTCTCAATTAAATGACTTTGGACCTTTTAAAAATCAATGGTGATCACTTGATAACTAGATTTGATCCAACAATGTGATGAGCCCAAAAAAATTTCAAAGGCCCCTTGAACTCAACACATGGCTAATGCATGTCTAGGATAGAAATTGGTAAGAATAATTAACATGGAGAAGATTTGGTGGGGTGCCAAGTGGCATAGTCATGAACTTAAAGATCAAGGAACTGATAAGAACATAGGAACTTGGATTTGGATTAATAGAGTGAAATAAAGAAAGCTTTTGAAAGCCAATGGCTAGTCTCCAAATAGTATTTATGAAAATTGTCATGAAAGGCACAAAGCCATGCCACATAGGCTCCACATAAGCATGTAAAGTCAAAATCAAAGATATCCTAAGATTGAAATTGAAAAGGGAATGAGAATAAGGTCCCATTAAATATAAGGCATATATAAGATTTAGAAATTGGATATTTCCACCATTAAATCTCAAAAGCCCTAAACCCTCTATAAAGAAGACCTAACTTGGCTCAATTGGTCATAAAGTAATTAGAATAACACAAATAAACCTTGAAGTGAGTGCCCTATCAAATTTTTGGAGATATTGAAAATAAAATTAAGTTTCATCAATGGTGATCGGTAGGCAATAGATGAAGATGGAAGTAGAACTTTATCCAACTTCAAACAGTGAGGGAAGAATCTTCAAAAACACAGTGCTAGACTTTATAGCTATAAATATGCATGAAATAAAAAACTTGTCTAAGTTATTATTCTTTGTGGAGGAATTACAACTGATTTTATAGGAGGAAAAGAGGAATTTTATTATGCACTAAAGATACAATGACCTAGTCTCAATTCAGCTGGTAGGCCTCTACCATGCTACAACCAAACAAGAGGTAATGCATTTTATCAACTTCCTTGCTCCCATTTTCATTTATTTCAAAATAGATGGGGAATAGATCATTTAAGAGGGAATCACTGAGAATGTTTCATGAATTACCCCTATGTCCTTCAAAACTTATTAAAGCTCCCTTTGCATTATATTGATCTCCCATCCCTGAGATAGTGGACAAACACCTAAAACCTAGAGTGATAATCCAAGGCTCCCATGTTTTGAGATCCCTTGATGGTAGGATTCCTATTATCCAATTTAGGGAGGGTGTTAGGATATCTATGACCTTACTGAATAGAACCTTTGGTGCCCCTTCCACTACTTATGTGAGTAAGGTCTAGGTAACTTATGTTCATTGCATGTTGGAATGGAATTTAACACCTCCCATTGGAGACCTAATAAGATTTTATTAGCCAAACAATTAATATCCATAAATAAAAGTACCTCTAATAAATTATTTATGATGTCCTACCTTTTGGATTTAGTTTTTGCCTCTATACATTTCCCTAGCATCTAAAATTGGTCCCTTAATTGCAAGACCACAATCTCTCACCACTACTCTAAATTTCATATATTCAAATACAAGAACAACATGTAATTTATTTGTGATGGTGTTTTCCCAACTATCTATGATAAAATCACTGGTGTCTCGATGTCAAGACTCCACCCACAAATCAAAAAGCAAGTAGAAGCCATGTGGGATATTTTGTTCTATTTAAATTTCACTATGATAATAATAAAAGGAATCATGATTCAAACTTACTGATTGCCCATTCATTTCACTAGTAAGATGGTAGAGAAAGATATTTCCTATCCAATAATCTAAGGTTTGGATGGGATATTCAAGGAAATAAGAAGGCTAAGGTCCACCCCTTTCCACTGGACATTGGCAGGATTGTGATCAAGGATTGGAAGCAACTAGAAATTATGGTGATCCATAGAAATTCTTTTACTTTCCAGATATATCACTTTAAGATGTGGGACCCCAATAATAGAGTGACCAACCACATCCAAGATAAAAATGTCCCCAAGATTTAATATAAATATCAACTAGGTGTGGGAGAAGTTATCTATACAAAGGCAAAGAACATTGAAGAGGTCATATTTAGTATCAAAGGCTACAATATCTAGTTAGATAATAGGGTGGTTAGAGATAATAAACCATTAGGAGATAGATGTAAATTATATCCCTTTAATTGTCACTTATTTCTAGGACCATTCAGGACTACTCATCAGGAACCACTTATTGGAGGACAATTTTTTGAACCTCAACAAGTAGAATTGACAAAACAACCTTAGGTTGGGCACCCTAAGGATACAAAAGGAAAAGGTAATTTTGAAGTTGAGGTTGAGGAGATAAATATAGAGCATATACCTAGTGAAGGTCGTCAACCCTAGGCATTCCCATAGAGGCCTCCTTCATGATTGGAAATCATTAACATGATCTCCCTAGAGGTAGGATAAATAGCGAAGAGTGCCCTTATTTACATTATAGCTACCTATGATTTTGATAGGGAGAAAGATCCCTATGATGCAACAAGCAAGGATTTGATCCCACTGTATGGAGGAAAGAGATTAAAAAATGGTCTTGGTGCCCCTCACACCTAAACAAAATCCTAGGTTAACCTTCATTCACTCTACCAATGAAGTTAACCTCTTCAATGATGAGGACCCTATTTATGGACCAGCCATTCTTGATTGATTTAATTATGGGAAGTTATAAAAAATCCCATCTCTATCCATCATGGGACTTAACCTAAGTTGGCATAGATGTGCATGATAATGTCAAGCCATGGATCTATGACATTGTAAAAAGATAAGTAGAGAGAAGTATCCAAATCATTCATGATAAAGAAAGCTAGAGGATTGCCATGCTAAGGGCCTCTAGGAGTTAAAATATAGAAGTTCCCAGGTAGATATAATTCAAGGAGTCTAACACAATAGTGTATTTCAATCTAGATACATCAAGTTTGGAGAGAATAGTGACAAAGAAGGCCACTATTGGAACTAAAAAGTTCACCTTTCAAAAAGTGGAATCTTTTATGAGCTTAAAAGTTATTCAAGGATACGAAGTAGGAGAGCATCCCATCCATCAAGAGGATGTATCTATTTTGGTTTTGGAATAATAAATAATGACTATGGCCAAAATCCAAGGAATAAAGTAAAGGATCCTCAACTTGGAGAAGGAGAACTAATATTTAGAGGCTCAAGTCCTACTCTCAATTCTTGAGGACATATTACAAGTGTTGAATAAATATTTATTAGATATATTTGAGACTTTAAATAACATCATGTTTGAATTAAACAATTTAAACCATCAAGTTAAGATGGCACACGCCCTAATCACCCAATGGTAGGATTTTAAATCTCAGATGATAGAGCTCTTCAAGGTGCATAGGACAAAACAGACCCTGGACTTCAAGACCATCAATCTTAGATAATTAGATATCCTCAAGATAGTTTTGTTGGATAAATAGCAATATTTGATCACCTAGTGTAGTAATGTCAACAACTTCATCAAGGAAGACAAGGACTTGGTAACCAAAATTGAGAAATTTTTGGGGAGCATATTAGCTAACCCTTCTCAAACCATTGATGTAGACCTGATCAGTGATGGAAAATTCAAGTAGAGATTTGGTGTCCACATCCAAGGAATTAAGGAAAATCAAGGCCATTATACCAAGAAGAATAAAAATATCCTTGATACCATCCTTTAGGGAATCAAATCATGAAAGCACAATGTATCAAGGAACTCATATATGACAAGGAATTTGACACGTTCACAAATCAAGAGGAGGATTGTCTAATGAAACTTGTAGTGGATTTTGATATAATCAAAGAGAAATACACCAAGGTGAAATAATTCTTTAGATAGGGTTAATCGAAGGACCCACTACCAATGTAATTTTTAAAAGAATATCCCTTTGTAACAAATATATGCTAGCCTATTAACATATATGGTTTTGTTTTATCAATTTTGATGTAGTGCGTCATATACATTATAATCCTTGTATTAAGGAAAATTGTCCTTATCCTACATGTGGATATTTTGAGGAAGTTAACCTATTAACCACCTATGTTTCCTAAAAATAGGTAGTGGATTACCATTTTGTAAAGGGAGAGGTTTTGAGCAATTGTATACCAAGAGTATTTAAGATAACTAAGGAATTATGAAAAGATTGTGTTTATAGTTTGTTAAACATCAATATTATCTCTCACTTGCATGTTTTCATCTTAATTTTTAAGGATTCTCGGTACTTTGAGTCACATTATTTGTAATAGGGTTGCTGATTTGTGTTAATGCTGCATTAATTACAAAGATCTCAAGTATACTTCATTTTATTTTTCTCTGCATTTGGATGTGCTTAGGATTTTCAGACCATACTAACAAATATTTAAAGTAAACTTGATTCTTATAATTTTTATATTTCCTCTAAATTTTGCCTAATTTGTGATGTAATCTAATTTCATGCTATTTTATAACATAAATTGGTTCATGTGTGCTCAAAGTAATTAAATTTTTGTCATAATATTTGAGATGAGAATTTGCAATCCCATTTCCTTTCTATATTACCCTTCCCTTTTCTTATTTTTTTTATCAAGACTCACTTTCATTTAAAGGTCATTATTAATATTCATTTAGATTAGTCTAAATATCATCAAATTCATAAAGATCCAAAGATTCAGACCCTAGTGGCTCCCAACCACTAAACTAAGTAAATATTGTGGACATTTCCCATACTCTTCTTCTATTCCACCATAGACATCACCAAATTGTCACAAAATACAACCCATACCTTGGATTTTTCAAGTCCTAAAATGAGAAGTGTTCATCAACACTAAAGAGCACTTGTGGTATATTTAGAAACATCAACATGAGAAAGCTCCATGGGTGCTAGAAGGATGGTCAAAAATCTTTAAATATCTTTTTTAGTTTTGGTGTATTTGGTCAAAGGTCACTCTATATTTTACATGATTATGTTTCTTTTAGCATAATTTTTGTAAATATTGGTGACCTTCATGTTTTTATATTGATCTTTAGGTTTACTTAGATAAAGAGTGATATTATTTGAATACATATGCTTAATTCTAGTAAATACGACTTCTGGTACTAAGAATTCATTAGTATTTGAAATTAAAATGGATTATTATCATTAAAATTGAAAATTATTTGTTGATAAGAAGTTTATTTGAGTCATAAGTTATAAAAAATGGTCATCTTTGCATAATTCAACACATCTTTGAGCTTGTTTAGTCAATTATTGATGTCCTTTATCCTCTTAAGAGCAAATACTTGTAAAATAAGCTTACTCTACAAGTTGATTATTGATTATATATTAAGATCTAACTTTACTCATCATATTTCAAAAAGGATCCTTAATCCTCAAGTTGTAATTTCCAAGGATTAGGACCAGATCACATTCAGAGACTAGAGAATGCTTATTCAAGCTAGAAATCCATAGAAGAACCAAAAAAGATAAAGGCATAGGAATTCTAAGTCTTTACCATCTTAACCCTTATAAGGGATTATTGTATTTGATATTAATCTAAATATGGCATGGATTTTAAGTTCCACCATCAATATACTAGGTGTGGTTCATGACTTACCACGTAATCTTGAAAAATATTTGCCAATATTTAGTCCAATTGGTATTGCAACTGTGGAGGAACATGTTAAATATTTACAAGATATATTAATATTGTTAAATGTTATTCATGAAGATGTAGCATATAGGTTTTTCCCATTTACATTCAAAGATGTTATATATGAATGGTTCCTTAATTTGCCTAACAATTGTATTATCTCATGGAATAACTTTGACACTATCTTTATTTATTAATTTGGAAAGATCATAAGCCCCTGTGTCATCTATCATCAATTCATAACTATTAAGAGAGATGCAAGTAAACATATTAGGTCCTTCAATGCTAGGTTTCAAAAGATGTTTAGCTAGACCATGGATCCATATAAACCTAATGAAGCTTTAGCTTTAGAAGTTTACAAAGATGTTGTTGATCCCATGACATCTGTATTTATTAAAATAATTATCCTAGTTATCATCACATTGGCTCAAGATTATTCTAAAGTAGTGGTTATTAATGACCAAATGCATCCCCAAGGATAGATGGCTTAATTTGTCCTAAATGTTAATCCTTAAATGCATGCATTAAACCTTTTCCCAAATAATAACCAAAATACTCTAGCATTAAACCAGTTCCCTACCTTGAATGTATTACCTACTAGCCATGCTACCCCTAATCAAAACCTAGCTTTCTTGAGCCATCAAGCTACCAATGAATCTCATATTAATGACTAGAAGGCTTTAGTGCCTATCAATGGTATTAAGAATATCCAAGATTAAAATTTTGAGGTTCAAACCAATGAGAATGAATCTATATTAAAAATGGTCTAGAATCTCAACACAAACTTTTTATAATTACAAAAGCAAGTTGGTAATTCTAATGACAACTCTAGAAGGAACTTCACTTTCTAAAATTTTAATATTCCTTGAAACAGATTTTAGAATGATAGTGTCTACAACAACAAAGCTAATGAGTCTTCCTCTAGAAAAAGGAATATGGATATCAATCTAACTGATATTGCCTTACCAAAATAATATAGGGTGCATGTTACCTCCAAGCATGGTGAGATTGATTGCATTGAATTTTTCAAAGCCTTTAAAGCTTTCCAAGAGGAAATTTCAACATTTGAAATGGTTCTAAACAAAGATGCTACTATAGGTCTTTCTAAATCTAAACCATTTGAGCAAGTGTATATGGTAGAAACTTTTCAATTCCCTTTAAAAGAAGATAATGACCATAAGAATTTACCTAAAGAGATTCAAGAATTCTTTTAGTTATTGAAGACATATCCTTTGATAACTAGGAAGCAAAAATAGCCATTGACTACTTTTATTCCACCTAAAAACTATGGGACCCCTCTAGACACTTTATCAAAGAATAATCCTGAACCTCCCAAAGGAAGCTCTTCCAAACATACTATTGATCCTTCAAGAAAAATTGGTTACAATATTGTGGAAGATATGAAAAATATTAAAGCCAACATCACTCTACATGAGCTAACTCAGATCATAGAAAAAGGAGACTTAGTCTTGGAATCCTTGTCTAAGAAGCCTGGCAAGCCCCCTAACAGTGATATTGATAATGTAATTATGAAATTAATATAAGTAGATTCCCATCCCTTCTTTATTATAGTTATGATATTTTATAATAATATTCATAGTTACCTATTAGATTTTGAAGCCTCAACAAACATCATGCCTATTGGAATATGTGAACAACTTACATTAACACTAATCAAGTCTGATAGGGTGGTTACTAAATTGGATAAATATAGAGTCAAGTTCATTAGAGAACTATTAAATGTGTATATTTATCTAAATAGTGAACCTAGGGTTTAATAGTTCATTGACATACAAGTGGTAGATATTCTTAATGCTTATGGATTGCTCTTGAGTAGAGAATGGACTAAGGTCTTAAATGGTTACATGTCTACTGATTATTCACTCTTTTGGATACCTGGGAAAGGTGTGTTGAATTAGATAAGAGTAGAAAGGGAACCCAAAATGAAACACATGATAATAGAATACAATGCTATCAATGAAAGGGTAAACTTCCTAGATTTTTATCTTGGAGTTTTCACTTTAGAAACTACAAAGAAACTTGGTTCCAATAGCTCTCCTCCAATTCCTAGCATGTGGAAGTTATATGTTGATGGTACCAAATGAAAATAAAGATTATGGGATGGTATTGTATTGATAAAACCTATATAAAAAATAATATAATGCATCTTATAGGATATAATTCCCCTACAATAATTTGGCTTGAGTATGAGGCTCTCATCCTAGGATTACAGCTTACCATCAAGTACAAGGTCAAGGAAATCCTTGTTTATGGAGATTCTAAACTTGTAGTTAATCAAGTAAGGAGTAATTACAAATTCAAGTTATCTTACCTTAAGAGGTACAAATTCAAAGTTTGGGACTTGGTGGAATCCTTCAATGCCTTCAATATCTTGTATGTCCCCAGGGAAGAAAACAAAGTTGTTGATGAGCTTACATATACTATAGCTAACATCATGCCTAATAATTATTCTTAGAACCTTAATATTGAGCCTGTACCATGTCCTTCAGTCCCTGACAACATAAATCACTTCCAAGTTTTCAATGATGATCAATAAATTATGGATTTCTTGACTAATTTTAGATATTTTGAAGCTCACATTATTGATGAAGATAATGAAAATTTTCTTGAGAGGGAAATTAATTTTAAAATAATCTAAATAAGTAACAATAAGATACCTAAAGATATGATCTCATTCAAAAGACTATTTGATCTTGACAAGATTTTTTAAGCACCTAAGTAACCCAAGGTAATTGGTAAAGACTATCATGCAATGAACCTTGGCCCACATGATCAACCCCAAATGGTGAATATAGGGAAGGCTTGCACTAAAATGGAAAATAGAAAAGCTAGAGAGATACTTGAAAAATACAAAGATATAATTAATTGGTCTTATGAAGATCTAAAAATATTTAACCCAAGGGTTATTACTCATACTATACCTCTCTAGGAGGTTTGAAAACCATTTAGATAGAAGCAAAGACTAGTTAACCCTATTTTAGAACCCATGATCTTTAAGAAGGTAAAGAAACTAATGGATGAAAGGATTTGTTTCCTATTAGACATTCCACCTAGGTTACAAACCTGGTCCCAGTTAGAAAAAAGAATGGGTAAATAAGATTATGCATAGATTTTAGAAATCTAAACAGATCATCTAAAAAGGACAATTACCACTTACCTTCTCTGGACCAAGTTATCCAAGTTATTTTATGATCTACCATGGTGTCCTTTTTGGATATAACTAGGTACTTATTTCTCTAGAAGATAGGATGAAAACAAATTTTACTACTAAATAGGGAACATATGCTTACAAAAGAATGCCTTTTGGATTAATTAATGCAGGGGCAAATTTTCAAAGGGCCATGAACCGTGATTTCTAAGGTATAGTGGGTAAATGCATCATCATATATATGGATGATATCATAATATTCTCTAAGAATATAGAAGAACATTTCATGCATTTGAGACAATTATTTGATAGATGTAAGAAGTATGGTGTCTCTCTTAACCCTAAAAAAATCATATTATGTGTCAATAAAGGAAAATTGTTGGGGCATGTCATTACCAAAGATGGGATATTCATAGATCCTAATAGAGTGGAGGTAATTTCTAAAATTGCGCTACCCAATAGAAAAAAATAACTAAAGTCATTCTTTGGCAAGATTAACTTCATGAATTTCAAACCTTTGTAGATATGCTTAAGAAAGATGATAAAATTTCTTGGAATGAGAAATCCAAGAAATCATTTGTTAACATTAAAAAATCAATTAGTCAAGCCCAAGTCTTGAAAAGTCCTAAATTTTCAAAGCACTTTCTCTTGTATTCATTTGCTTCTGACCACACTATGGCTACTATCTTAACTCAAAAGGTTGATGAGAATGACCACCCTATGTCCTTCATGATCACCAAATTCAAAAATTTAGAGGTGAACTATTAAATCATTAATAATCAAGCTTATGCCTTGTTAAAGGTAGTGAAAAAGTTTAGACATTACCTCCTTAGAAACAAGGTTCATGATATTATACTTGACCCAACCATAAATCTTATGTTGAGTCAAAATGAGCTTGGGGAAAGAAGAGGCAAGTGGATGGAAATCCTACAAGAGTATCATATAAAGATGAAAATTTAAAAATTAGTGAAATGTCGAGGCTTGGTTTAGATGATTTCCAATATTGACCCCAAGCTCCATGTCATGCAAGTGGACCAATAGAATTTCCAACCCAATGAATGGTATGAATATTTAATGCATCTTATTATCAGAGGTAGTTATCCCCCAAGACTCAATAGAGAACATAAGAGATCTTTAAGGCTCAAATATTCCCATTACCTCATCAAATATGGAATATTTAATAGGAAAATATTTGAAGGTATCTATTTTAGGTGTGTGTTGAAAGAGGAGACCTCTCAAATCATGTTTACTTTCCATGAAAAATTGGGTATTATAAATAATTTAGGGAGAACCACAACCCACAAGATTCTCAGGGTTGGGTATTATTAGCCCACCCTTTTTCAAAGATGCACATAAACATATGAGGAAGTGTCATTCATGCCATATATTTAGAATAAAAAAGATAAAGGAAGACATTCCCTTACAACCTATGATGGTGGACAAACCTTTTGCATAATAGGGATTAAACTTTGTAGGAGTGATCAACCCTAACTCTTATAAAAGTCAAAAATATGTCCTAACTACTATGGATTATTTTTACTAGATGGACTGAGGCAGTAACCACTAAGCAATGTAAAATAGAAGAGGTGATTAATTTATTAGGGGAAAGTATTTGCACTAGATTTGGAACCCCAATTTCCTTAGTTTGTGACAATGGATCTGCCTTCATATCCATTGAAATGATGGAATGGGATTATGACCAAGGCATTGCACTCAATTTTTTCTCCAATAAATATCCTCAGGGAAATGGTTTTTTTGAATCCACAAACAAAACTTGATGAAGGCCATAAAAAAATATGCTGAAGATAAACCTAAAACATGGCATAAACTCCTTAAGTTTGCATTATGGGCAGACAAAATCAGGATCAAATAAGCCCTTAAGGCTTCACCATTTTTGTTACTATATGGTCATGAGCCTATCTTTCCCATCACCTTTAAGTTTCCTACACTCACAGTCATGCAAGAATACATTAAGGACAGTTAGGAACCATGTTATTTTTAGGCTATTGGACATCATTCAAATGGAAGATGCCAAGGAAAAAGCATTTGTAGACTATAGTAGGCACTAATCAACTATGAAAATATGGTTTGATAAAAGGTCCAAAGTGAAGATTTTTAGGTAGGAAGACCTAGTCTTCCTCTAGGATAAGGAATTAGAACCTAAAGGTAAACATGACAAGTTTACCCCATTATGGATTGGCCCATAACAAATCTTATAAAAATTAGGTAATAACACTTTCAAGTTGATGGATCTTCAAGGATTAGAGTTTACTTTGCCCACCAATGGGCAATACCTCAAGAATTAATTTGTTCCTACCCCACTAGGGGTATTCATTGAATAAATTTGTAATATTTTTAAGGTTAGAGTAGGTAGGATATTTAGTTTCCTTTCTTATTTTATTTTTTCTTTTTAGGCTTGTATATATTTGTTTGCTTGTGCTTGTCTATTTTTGTTGTTTCTGTTTCATATTTTATACTTAGTGTTGTTCTTTGGTTATAGTAAAGTCATGTAGATTATCTTTGTTTATAATTTCTCAAAAGGTGTGAATATGAATCTTACAAAAGTGAACATGAGGTGGTGATAAAGCATCATGATGCAACCAAAGGCACTGGAATAGATAGGTACAAGAGATAAATGTCCCACAAAGATTCAAACCTTTTTCTAAATCAAAGCTTGTTTTTAATAAGAATAATATGTGTATAATAGGATTTCAATTAATTAATTCACATTCATGTTTACACTTAAAACACATCATTATCTAGGATTAAATTTTCAACTAAAAGAGAGTATCTTAAGGCCAGGACATTTGACCAAATCCTTAAACTTGGCTATCCTAGCTCCCAAACTTTGTTAAAAAAGAAGAAGAAAGACTTAATGTTAAATCAAAATATGCAAAGTTATAGGTGATTTAGGCAATCTCCACTAGGGATATGGATGCCTAGTTGGTAGTGAAGCAAGGTTGTGAGCGGAACTAAAGGTATGTTTATTGGGGTTATAGACAACTAGTTGGTAGCATAGTAATGCCCAAGCCTCCCTTAAATTAAGAGTAATTATTCCTAAGAGAATATTTAAATATTCTCAAAGTCAAATGAAATGGCCAAAAGGATATGAACCGAGATGTTGTTTCTTGAAGTCTCATGATAAATAGTAAGTGAAATCAAAGCACACACTGTATGTTTTTGTTTTAATATCTAGGTTCAAATTTTGCACATAAGAGGTTTGTTTCAACTGAGAATTGACTCAAGAGATGGTATATGTCAAAATAGGATAAATAAAACTTATGTACAAGACTAAACTAGAGCCGTGAGTTCTAACATATTACTATATTCCCCTTGTGAGTCATCATTTTTTGAGACCAACATACCCCCATTTTTTTTCTTTTGCTGAAAGTGACAGTTGTGATTATTTCAAAACATTTTTGTTTCATATTGAATGTGAAAGGGTTATTCTCTCTTAAAATTTAAAGGTAATTCAATAAATAAACATGAGCCTCGATGTATCTAGTTGTGATTATGTTTCATGGACTAATGTTTCTTATGATTGTCTTTGAGGTGATTAGTTGCAAGTTATATGGAGAAAGCTAGGGTTCCTAAGAAATAAAACCTATCGATTTGAATTTAAACATCCATAGGAAAATTTTAGTGAGAAATTATATTTCCTTTTAGTTATATAAACTTTAAGTCTTAACTTTATATTAAGCTTCAATTATGTTTTCTAACATGACCAAACATAAATATAAAATCAAGACATGGATCTCTTATTTTCCCATATAAAACTTGAGAGCCCTTTTAGATTAACTAGGTTTTTATTAAGGTTTAAATATTCAAGTGTTTGCAAGTAGGAACAAACTTTTAATGGTCAAAACCTTAGTCTAAACATTTATACATATCAAGCCTCAACTTAAAGCTTGTGCACTTTTGCATATCCAGTGCCTCATGTTCAATTACATGATTTGATCCAATGTCATGAACCAAAAACACTATCAAAAGGGAGACCAATCACTATCAAGAACTTAGATTATGATCTGGTAATCCTTGTTACCTCAAGGGATTTTATCCAATAGTGCACATCGACCTCAAAGCCCTAGGAATTCCTAAGAGCATAATGTGCGTCACTCAAGCATTAGACTAAAGTAATTCCATTGTCTTAAATTTGAAAAGGTCACTCCCAGCATTTGACCTCCATAAGGATGTAGTTGATGTTACCAAGCCCACCAAATTTAACCTAGAAAACTTTTCAAATCCTAACTAAAGGGTGCATTTCTAAAGACCATTTCAAAGGAACTCTTAGCATTTTTACATAGAAAAACTTAACATAAAATAGCTTAACCTAACTTAATTTGTGTTTCTTAACATAAAAGGACTTTAGGAACATCATTTTAAGTCTAAGTTTATATAGTAATGAAACTAATTAAAATGTGTACATCTTGCAAGATCCAATGATGTTCACTTACCCACTGGATTTGATCCAATGATACACGAAACCCAAAGACTTTTCAAAGGCCCCACAGGCTCAACACATGGCCTACCCATGTCTAGGGTAATTGACATATGTACGTAGAGTCTCATGAGGAGGATTTATGGTAGCTTTCCATTCGAAGGACAAAAATTAGATGAGACCCACTTAATAAAGGCACTCAATTAAATGACTTGGACCTTGTAAAAATAAATGGCAAACACTTGATAGCTAGATTTGATCCAACTATGTGATGATCTTGAAGAATTTTCAAAGGCCTCACAAACTTGGCACATGGCTAACGCATGTCTAGGATAGAAACTAGAATGAATAAGCAACATGGGGAATATTTACCAGGGTGCCAAGTGGCATAGTCATGAACTTATATATCAAGGGACCAATAAGAACATAGTAAATATGATTTGGAATATCAAATAAAAATAAAGAAATATTTTGAAATCCAATGGATAGTCCCCAATTATCATTTATGAAAATTTCTTTGAAAGGCTTAGAGCCATGCCACATAGGCTCCATATAAGCATAGAGAGTCAAAATCAAATATCTCTTAATATTGAAAGCATAGAGGGCATGATAATAATGTCCCATCAAATATAAGGCATGTATAAGATTTAGAAACTAGATATTTCCACCATTAAATCTCAAAAATAGATAAACCCTCTATAAAAAAGACTTGACTTGGATCAATAGGTCACAAAGTAATCAGAATATCACAACTAAACCTTCAAGCTAGTGCCCTATCAAACCTTTGGTGACTTTGAAAATAGAATTTAGTGCCATCAATGGTAGTAGATAGGAAATAGATGAAGATGGAAGTAAAACTTTATCTAACTTCAAACAATGAGGGAAGTATCTTTAAAGACATAGAGCTGGACCTGATAACCCTAAATGTGCATGGAATCAAGAACTATTTTGAGTTATTCTTCCTTATGAAGGAATTACAACCAATTTCCTAGGAAGAAAAGAGGAATGATGATATGCACCAGAGATATAATGACCTAGTCTTAATTCATCTGGTAGGCCTCCACCATGCTACAACCAAACTAGACTATGCATTATATCAACCTCCTTTCTCCCATTTTCGTTGATTATATAATATTTGGGGAGTGGATCATTCAAGAGGGAAGAACTAACAAAGTTTCATGCATCACCCCTATATCCTTAAAAACTTATTACAATCTCCCTTTGCCTCATATTGATCTCCCATCCCTGATATAGTGGAGAAACACCTCAAACCTAGATTTAGTCCTCATACCTTGGTTAATCTAAGGATCCCATGTTTTTATATCCCCTAATGTTATGATTCCTATTATCCCATTTACGGAGGGAATTAGGATAGCTATGACCTTACTGAATAAATCCTTTGGCACCCCTTCTACTACTTATGTGAGCAAGGTTTGGGTATCTTATGTTCACTACATGCTGGAATGGAATTTAACCCCTCCCATTAGAGACATAATAAGATTTTTCTTAGAAAAATAATTCATATCCATCAATATAAGTACCTCTAAGAAATTATTTATGATTTCCTAAATTTTGGATTCACTTTTGGCCTCTATATATTTCCCTAGCATCTAAAATTGGTCCCTTGATGATAGGACCACAATATCTCACCACTACTCTAAATTACATATATTAAAATATAGGAACCACATGAAATTTATCTATGATGGTGTTTTCAAAAATATCTATGAATAAATCACTAGTGTCCCTATGCTAAGACTCCACCCTCAAATCAAAAAGTAAGTATAAGCCATGGGGGTTGTTTGGTTCTATTCATATTGCATTGTAATAAGAATAGAAGGAATCATGATTCAAACCTACTAATTTCCCATTCATGTCCTTAGTAATTTGGTAGAGTAAGATATTTCCTATCATATCATCCAAGGTATGTATGGGATATGCAAGAAAAATAATAAGGCTCAGGTCCACCCCTTTCCACTAGACATTGGCAGGATTGTAATCAAAGATTAGAAGTAACCAGAAATTATGGTGATCCACATAAATTATTTTGATTTCTAGCTAGATGACCTTAGGATGTGGGACCATAATAATAGAGTGACCAACCAAATTTAAGATAAAATTTTCCCCAATATTGAATATAAACATCAACTAGGCATGGGAGATGGTATCTATATAAAATCAAATAACTTTGAAGAGGTCCTATCTAGGATCAAAGGCTATAATATCTAGTTGGAGCGTAGGCTAGTCAGAGACAATAAACCCTTAGGAGAGAGATATAGATTACATCCCTTTAATTATCACTTGTTTCCAATACAATTTGGGACTGCTCATCAAGAACCACCTATTGGAGGATAATTTTTTGAGCCTTAACGAGTATAATTGATAAATCAACCCCAGGTTGGGTAACTTGAAGATATAAAAGGAAAAGGTAAAGTTATGGTTGAGGAGATAAATATATATCATAGACCTAGTGAAGATATTCAACCCTAAGATTCCCCACAAAGGCCTCCTTCCCCATTGGAAATCATTAGCATGATTGCCCTGGAGGTAGAACAAATAGTGGAGAGTGCCCTTGTTGACATTACATTTGCCTATGATTTTGATAGGGACAAGGATACCTTTGATGTAACAAGAAAGGATTTGGTCCCACTTGATGGAGGAAAGAGACAAGAAAAATTGGCCTTGGTGCCCATGGCACCAAAAAATAAGCCTAGGTTAACCTTTACTCACCCTACCAGTGAAATTAACCACTTCAGTGATGAGAAACCTATTTATAGTCCAGTCATTCTTGATTGATTTGTTTATGGGAGGTTACAAAAAATCCCATATCTCTCTCCATCATGGTCCTTAGCTTGAGTTTGCATAGATGTGCAGGATAATGTGAAGCCATTGATCTAAGATATTGTAAACAGATAGGTAGAGAGAAGGATCCAAATCCTTCATGACAAAGAAAGCCAAAGGATTAACACCCTAAGGGGCTCTAGGAGTTCAAAAGTAGAAGTTATTGAGTAGATAAACTTCAAGGAGTCTAAACTAATAGTGAATTTCAATATAGATACAATAGGTTTTGAGAGAATAGTGACAAATAAGGACAACATTGGCACTGAGGAGTTCACCTTTCAAAAGGAGGAATCTTTTGTGGACTTAACTCATTTTCAAGGATAGGTAGTAGGAGAGCATCCCATCCATCAGGAGGATGTAGATAGTTTTTTGTTGGGATAAATATAAATGAATATGGATAGAATATAAGCAATGAATCAAATGATCCTCAACTTAGAGAAGGAGAAGCAAGATTTGGAGGCTCAAGTCCTACTCTCAATTCCTAGGGACATATTATAGGTTCTAAATAAATATTTGATAGATACATTTGAGAATTTAAAGAACATCAAGCTTAGATTAAGTGATTCAAACCATCAATCTAAGAGGCGTAAACCTTAATCACCCAATGGCATGATTCTCAAGCTCAGATGATAGATTTCATCAAGGTGTAAAGGACAAAGTAGGCCATGGACTTCAAGATCATCAATCTTAGACATTTAGATATCCTCATATTAGTTTTGATGGACAATCAAGAAGATTTTATCACCTAGTGCATTAATGTAGATAACTTCATCAAGGAAGCCAAGGACCTAGTAGCCAAAATGGAGAAAATTTTGGGGAGCCTTTTAGATAAACCTTGTCAAACCACTGTTATGGACCTAATCGGTGATTGAGAATTTAAGTAGAGAGTTGGTATCCACATCTAGGGCATTAAGACAATCAAAGACATTCTATCAAGGATAATCAAAATATCCTTTACACCATCCTTACTTTAGGGAAGCAAATCATGGAATCGCAATGTATCAAGTAACTCATGAATAAGGCTAACAACGAATTTGACACATTCACAAAATCAAGAGGAGGATTGTCTAATGAAACTTGTAGTGGATTTTGAGCTAATCAAAGAGTAATACACCAAGGTGAAATAATTCCTTAGATATATCTAATTGAGTGACCCACTAGAAATGTAATTTGTATAAGAATATCCCTTTATAACAAATATATACTACCCTGTTAGCATATATTGTTTACTTTTGTCAATTTTGATGTAGTAGGTCATATACATTGTAATCCTTATATTAAGGACAACTTTCCTTATCCTACATGTGGATATTTTGAGAAAGTTATCCTGTGAACCACCTATGTTTCCTATAAATAGGTAGGGGATTACCATTTTGTAAAGGGAGAGCTTTTAAATAATTGTATACCAAGAGCATTTAAGATAATTAAGAAATTCTGAAAAGATCATCTTTATAGTTTGTTAAATGTCAATGTTGTCTCTCAATTTCATGATGTCTTAAGTTGGAAGGATTATTAGTACTTCGAGTCACATTCTTTGTCATAGGGTTATTGATTTATTCTAATGATAGATTAACTGTAAAGATCCCAAGTATTCTTTATTTTATTTTACTCAACATTTGGATGTCCTTAGGCTATTCAGACCACAATGGCAAACATTTAAAGTAATCTTGACTCTTACTTATGATTTTTATATTTCCTCTAAATTTTGTCTGATTTATGATGTAATCTAAGTTCATTTTATTTTATAACATAAATTGGTTCATGTGTGCTCAAAGTAATTAGAATTTTGTCATAATATTTGAGATGAGAATTTTGAATCTTGTTTCCTTTCTAGCTTACCCTTCTCTTTTCTTATATTTTTTATAAAGACTCACTTTAGTTTAAATATCATTGTTAATATTTAGTTATATTAGTTTCTAAATCATCAAATTCATAAAGATCTAAAGATTCAGACCCTGGTGGCTCCCAACCACTAAAATAACCAAATATTGTGGGCAATTCCCATACTCTCCTTCTATTCGACCACAAACATAACTAAATTGTCACAAACTATAACTCATGCCTTGGATTTTTCAAATCCTAAAATGAGAAGTGTTCATCAACACTAAAGAGCACCTATGGTACATTTAGAAGCATCAACACATGCCTTATTTTTTTGCTATGATGTAAATAGATCATATTTTTGGGCCTCTTTCAAAACCTATTTAACAACATTATTTTTTTACCTATCTCATGTGTTTATGTGAATGTGCATCTTCATAGTCACAATTAGGATATAAATTTGTTGTTACTCTTTTCCAACTCATCATAAATATTTTTTATGGATTATTTGCATTAAATATCCTTACCAATTTTCCCTATTATTGCAAATTCTTTTTTGATTTGTCAATGATAACTCTACCTTTTTAGGTAAAAGTCATTTTAAATCACATGATTTAAATGTAAGAATGATTATAATTTTCTTTACACAAATCATTATTTTTGAACTAATTTAATGATTATAACCACCTATGGTTAAATCATCACTTTTACATCTTGTGTTAATGATTATAAATACCTTTAGAAAAATCATTATTTTAACCACTCCACTCACCTTACTAGGGTAATTACCTATTTTACTAATTATGACTACCTTTTGGGAAATTAGTGTCCCTCATTGCATTACTAATTATAACTTCATTTGGGCAAATCAATATTTATCCCACTACCATATAAGGAAAAATATTGGTGCCACTAATTATAACTACCTTTGGGTAGATTAATGTTATACCCTTTGTTATTGATTATAACTAACTTTGGGGAAATAAGTGACTCCACCATCATTAATGATTATAATTACCTCTGGTTAAATAATTAATTCCATTATTTTTACCATTTAGATCATGTCATTTTATTCATTTCAAGGGAATTTGTGAAGACTCTATTTTGATGCTCGCTCCCTCGAAGGGGAATCAAAGGCTTATTGACTTCCTTTTAGGTCATAAACCACTCACTTTAGTATATTTTCCATTATTTTAAAATACGTTACTATGTATGTATCTTTAACTTTTTTTTTAGTTTCTTACTCAAAACTATATGCATAGTGTTGTGATAAATCTTGCATATGTGATGGTAAATTTTAGAAGTGCTCAAAAAAGGTTTTAGTAGTACACTCCTTAAAGTGTGATGATAGTTTAGTAATATTTTTGTGTATTACTCTCATCTTGATGATTAAGAAGATGGTGAAGATATTTTAGTGTGATAGCTATTCGGAACATCATAAAGAAGCTAACCATAATAAGACATGTATAGTCAAGGACACATTATGTAATAAACCAATATGCTAATGAAGCATGTTATATACCCTTAGATATACCAATTAATAAGTGTTTAATAGTTGGAAGTGGGGATTTCCTTCATAATAAATGTGCGACTTGGATATCAAGAGTGATATAATTTTACTTGAGATGTTAGTGAGTACTCCTTTCACCACTAGGCATTATACTATTCACTTTTAATGGCACATATAATATGAAATATAAGAAGTTATAATTGTCTTATTGAATATATGGTTATTAATACTTGTTAAGCATTCCATGATAATAATTTGATAATTGATTACGGTTTCATTTACGTTATGTTCCAAGGAGACTATAGTGGAAACTTATTTTCCAATTTATATTTATGAAATAATGATTATCCTTGTTACATTTAGATGTCTTATGTAAATTAATTTTTTTATTATGGTGTAGCTATAAAAATTATGATGATAATTTTATCACATGAGATCATTATGATAATACACATTGAGGAATAATCTACTATTTATTCTATATTGATAAGGGAGTTAACTAGCATGGGACTCAATTAGGAGTTTGATTTGTCATGTAATCATTAAAACTAATCACTTTTCATTTGTATTTGTATACATGTCACTAAATTTGTTAAATCTCTTAACCCCTAAAATACTTAGGAAAAGCCTTGAGATATTAATGACTTATTCTAACAAGTTATAACACTAAGGCCCTTAATGAATGTTTACATGTGAAAGTATATGTTTTATATTTGTAGCATGAGTTAGTCTTATTTTAATGCATTATTATAACCTGATAAAATTAGTGTTTTGTAGAAGGGAAATCCTATTAAAATAGGAAAATGTTAATCTTTAATCTAATATTATAACTAATGAATTTATTATTGGGATACTTTGATTAACCACTTATCCTAGTATGCCATAGTAAACCCTACTTCTAGTTGCATTGGAGAATAAAACAAATAATGTACATAAGTATCATTCATTGAGAAGGAATCAACCACCTAATTTATATGTAAATTCCAATAAAAATGGTATTGATAATAGTGTTAATGTTAAATACAACTTTCTAATGGGGATTTCCCACCACCATCCAAGTAAGTATAGGATATTAATAAAACCATATAGCCAATTTGGAAATCTTTTAGAAGCTAATCACATCGAATTAGATGATGAGATTATTTAATCTTGATTTTCCATTCATATTATCATTAAGGAAATAAATAAACTTCCAACTCCTACTTATGTCAAAGGAAAGTTGAGAGATGATACTGAGGTATGGATAGTAAAATTACAAAAATATTTTACCCTACATAATATACGATCTAATATCAATTCTCATATTGGATACTATTAGTTTGTAGGTGATGTTTCCTTGTGGTGGAATCGTCTATATGATCTCAAGGAATTTGAGCCTCTGAATCTCACTTAGGATACTTTTGAGAGGATATATAATAATATATACATGAATTAAAATCAAAAAGATAATAAGATCACTAATTTTTATCTATTCAAATAAGTTACAATGATTTTAATAGAGTATGATAACAAGTTTTTCAATATCTTGTATTATTTTAATTATATACATGATGATGAGAAAAAAGTCACTAAGCTTAAATTAGGTTTATGTGAGGTCCTAATGCTTGATTTCAATGTGAAAAATCCCCACACTCTAGTTATGATAATTGAATATAGACATTGGGATGAGAATAACTATAAGTCTCACCTTAAGTTAAGACACGAATTTAGAAATAACATGTTGCAATCCAAGCCTAAGACTTACATCTCTCCCTTTGGAAATAATATTAATAATTTATACTACAAAAAATAATTTTATGAATAATAACATGAATTTTATAATATTTCATAATCTAAATATAACTTTAAAAACTCAAAATTTCCCAAGGTATTAAAATGTAAACTAAATTTGATCTCAAGTTGATTCCCATGTGTTTTGTTCCATTTGTGACCCACTCAAAATGCAAATATTAAATTAGTTTATATGAGAGGACAAATGGAGTCTAAAAATCATGGGAAAAATGTCCCCTAATTTTTAGGATTCTATTTGGGATCCAAGGTCAAATAAATTTATAGAATGTTTAGTTAGGTGAGTAGCAATTGTTACCACCAAAGGTTTAACTAGTATCATTACCTGATTAACATTATGTAATGTTTTGTCCTTGTTTAAAACATAGTTTTAATATATTATTTATTCAAATTATTCAATTATAATCTATTGATTAGGACATATTATCCTAAAATAGAGGGAAAAATAAAAGAAAAAAGGGATAAATCTTTGATTAAGATCAAATATATTACTGTGGAGAAATATAACCCATGATTGGGTGAAATTGTATCATTGGGTATCAAGTTTAGATATTTCACAAATTAAATAATTCAATGATAAATATTTAAAGTATAAATGTGAACAAATAATTCAAAATTTCTATCAAAATGAAGAAAATACACAAGCACATCACTATTTCACACAATGACTTAATAAAAGCCTCAAAACAAACATAATGAGAATTTAGAATCAATCAAACTATCTATTGGAAAATATGAATGCATATTTAATTTCAAAATATACATTCAAACATTTTTTTAGCATGCATTAATTTTATAAAATCAGTATCTTTTGGTATACAATCATGAGAAAATAAAGGAGAATGGTGGGTGAAATATGGGCATAATCTTGACATAATTTTATTACAAATTGTGTCAAATTTTAATAATGGAAATAAATGCCACTTATATAGACAAGGTAACCCATAATTTTCTTGATATATAAAAAATGGATATATTAACCCAAATTAAATTATGGTAACAAATTATTATAACTATAATCATGATATAACCCATTTAGAATAGAGAGGATAAATATATAGTCATGGTATAATTCCTAGGTTATAACAACTTTCAAGATCAAAGAGGTAAAATCTCCAATTTATTTCAAGTTCTAATAATAAAGCATGAATTAACTAATATCTTATCACAAGATAATAATAATCCAAATAGGAAAATCCATATCTTTAAAAAAGGATCCCAATGATGGATTAACTATTTCATATTTAATCTTGTCCATTCCTAACTATATGTGCTTATCTTCAAGACAATAAAGATTATTTAAATGTATCTTTCCTTTATTTAATAATAGTAATGAGGAAGTATTTTAATAATAAATTATTCCAATCTATAAAAGTTTTAAATCTCCTCCTTTTGATGAACTTCTTGAGGTCTATAAATATTGAGGCAAACTTATTCTGTGGACATTTCACTTGATCTCCTTTCTCCTTCAATATAGGTCTAATTTATAAAATTTATCCAAATCATGTCATCTCTCTCAAATTTAATTTAATTATCCTATACTAGTTTGATACAAGCACCCTTTTAGAAGGTTATTAAACATGACTATTGAGCTAGATATTCTAATGTTGTGTAGAAATATTTTAGTTTTAGATGAGTGAAAAGGAAGTTGAATCACAAATTAAGTGAGTATATTTGATATTTAAACTCTCATTTTTACTTCCATTTACTCTTATTACTTATTTAAATCTTCACTTATATCTTTTTTAATGAATTTTAGGCTCTAACTAGAACTATCTAGTTTATTCTTCCTTTTATGATTAGCCCATGCTATTTATTAGGTCCATTTTAGCCTTGATATATTTGTACTCTTTATATATAAACCTATATCTAATGTCAAACTAAAAATATCATTTTCCCTTCCCTCTATTATATTCTTGACCCTCAAATTTTACATGCATTTAATTATTGTGTAACTTTGAGATTATGACACTTGTTTTAATCTCACTTTCTAGGCACTCGAGCCTTATCATGTTGGTTTTATATAATCTATAGACTATTAGTCCATGTGATCATGCCATATGGAATGATCTCAAGACTATGGGGAGTATTTTATTGCTGATTATGCTTTGTATTTGTCAATATTTTATTTCCCAATCTATCGACATGTGGATGGCTTGTTGAAGCTTAAGAGCTTTCAAGACATTGAAATTTTTACTACCTCACTCTAAGATTTGAATGCCTGAGATGTGGCCACGTGTCATAATCTCAAATTTAGGGGATATCTCAAAAATTTTGAAATTTATATTTACATCATGAACTCAAAATTATTGAGATGTTGACACATGGATGACTCATAAAAGCTCAACCTTAGGAAAAACTAATACATTGGCTTTGCATCAATCAACCTAGGCTTCCATGATTATGACATGCATCATAATCACATAAATGGAAAGCTTCCAAATACTTAGCCACTTTATAGTTTTTGATCTTAATTTAATTGAATGATATCATTCTATGAAACATGATCTTAGGGTTCATATACCTTTGACAATTAGTAAATTTTATTTTTTTATTATTTACTCTTTTGAGTGAACTTTTACCCATTGATATTTCTAAATGGTGCATTTGCATTGAATATGCCATTAGAGGAATAAAATATTTGAATTAACCCTCTGATTTATTAGTTCTTATGATGATTCCACATGGCATCATCACATCCCTTTCAAGCTTTGTGGCTTTTATACTATCATTGACCTTCCACTCCCCTAATCTCTGAGATCGTGTCACATGGCATGATCTTAGGGCCTCAGGACTCAAGGCTGATATGGACTATTTATTTGATCGGATCATAAGGTAATATATATTTATGGCATACATTATAAATCTAATAAGTTATACCATAGTATAAACTTAATAATTTCTAAATGAGTCCCCCCCAAAAACTCCAAATGTCTAATATTTTAATAGCTAACAAATATAAATGGATTGTAGTATTTAGAATATCTCTATGAATAAAATCATGGAAAAAAATATCAATAAATAATTAATAATTTATTCAATAAAATGTAAAATAATTATACAGAAATCCTAATTTTAGGCATAAGAAAAGGCTCAAAATACCTAAATAAACCCAATGAATAGATATATTTGTCTAAGTAAGGAGATATTGATTTCGAAAAAGGTGTACTATAAAAAATAAAATGAGACTTCTTATAATAATTTAACCATTTTAAATTTTAATTTTAACTAAATATGAAAAAAATTAAGATCAAAGTAAGAACATTTAAGGAACAAGGGACAAAATAGACCAATACTTTAAGATTGAAGTCATAAGTCTTTGATAAGGAAAAAAAAATTAACACATGAAACACCATTTTAGTTAGGATTATTGATATGATATCAATTATATAATCTAATGATGAAATAAATCCTAAATTTATTTAAGTAAACCTCAAGAGACCAACTCTTAAGCTTGAATCTAGACAAATATTGTTTAACCATTTTAAAAAAATGGTCAAGTAAAGATATATGATTTTCATCAAACAAACTTCACATAAGTTATAGACTAAAAAATTAAACTCCTTCTTATTAAATAAAGTGGAATTAATAATTAAGGTCATTTGAGTATACAATAACATGGAAATAAAATAACTATGTTATAGCAAGAAGGTCCCCATATGAAAATTTTGAGTATGGGGTGTGTTGGACCCAACACCATGGACAAACCATTATTGATAATATGGCACCTTTTCCTTTGAAAGGAGCCATAAAATTATAGTAATGTGGTAATAATAACCAAAAAAAGGAATACCTTAATATGTGTAACAATCAACCTACCAATCATATAGTTTATGTTGAAGCTAAAAATTATAATAAGTATTTATAATCCACCCTGATTAAAGATTGAGGTATAATTTGTATTTTTTTCTTGGATTTTTTTATTTATTATATTGAAAAATATAGTTTTATTTATCTTGTCAGTGTTATTAAATGTAAAATTAAATATAAAAATTAACCCACTATATTAAGATAAGGATCTAAGGTAGAGTTTTACGGTCTTGGAATGAATGAAACAAACTAAACTTCATTTAAGTGTCTTTAAGACTAGTTTGAAACTATTAATAACACATTTGGGGTATTAAGACCTAACTATTAGCATGGATTGGTTGTAAAAACATGAAAATATACTTGATTACAAAAAAGGTACAATGTCTTGTTGACTTTGGTAATCTAGTGTAAATCTAGGGTAGTTTGAGACATGTCGCCCATAACATCCATTTAGACTTGTATATAAATAAATTATTTCATAAAGGATACAATCTCTATGTTGGAGGTACAAGATGACTAAGAGGGGGGGGGTGAATCAGTCAACCAATCTTTCACGTTTTAATCACTTATCATTAATTCATTAGCACTCATGAATCAACATAACAATCATATGCAACTAGATTACCATCAAAGAAAGGAGACCACATATAAAGCATGAATAAGAGAAGCACATAATAACACAACATTTAATGTGGGAACCATTCATGGGGAATAAAACCCACTCTCAAGCCTATAAACATATGGATTACTTGTCTTATAAGTTATTAAAAACATGAGAATGGTCAATTTATTTTGACCAAAATTTAGTGAAACACCTATTTCATAAGGATCACCTACCCCTAGGATGATAAAGTCCTTCTGAATAGCTATTTTTCAAGTCCTTCTAATTGGCTTTAATGAAACACCTATTTCATAAGGAACAACTACCCCTAAGATGATCTAGTCCTTTTGACCACCTATTGGTCAAGTCATTCTGACTTAGACATTGAAAATTTTCCCAAAACCTATGATATGAACATCTTTAGGTCACTAATTTCCTGCTAATATGATGGAGACACTCTACAACCATAGTCCCCTTCAATTCCTTACACACTCATAAATATCCAAAATGACCTTTTGGATCACTCTACATTTCTCAACAAAAATCTTGTCACAACCTCAACAACATGACTAGATGGTCATACACATAGTCCATACTCTAATATACCTCTCAAATCAACCACCAATATTACATAGACATCATCTATCCTTCAATCACACTCAAGGCATCTAAAACATCCTTTTGGATCACTCCAGACCTATTTACTCATTCTCAATCCTTAAACCTATAAGAGAACTATTCTTGACATCAAAAATATGACCTGTAGGATATACACACAATAGTTAACCTAATCTACTTTACAACCCATCCACTGGGTGCACACCATTCACTTTTATCCATAACTCTCACACACACCTCTTCTCTCAGGTCTCTCCCATCTAGAAATCATCTTCTTTGATTTCACCATTTATATATCCTCCATGATTATTATCTTCTTGATTAGCCTATATAATTTCCTTAACCTTTAAGACATATTACATAGCTCAATACCATCCTCATAGGTTCGCCATAGCAACTATGGGTTACACTAAAGCAACTATGCCTTTCAATTAGGCCTTAGTAGCCCTTATAGGTCTCATGGGGACCTATTCACCCATTTATCACTCCATCAAGAAATTTAGAAACATAGGACCACTTATAAATTAATAGGTCCACTAAAAATCACCCATTTGACATCCTTAAATGATCATATTCATCATAACACTCATCTACTAAAGCAAAATAGATCAATCTTTGACCTTATACATACAAACACCATGAACAAATAAATAGTCAGATTATAAGCATTTAATAATAATAAATATGGATTGGTAAAACCTCCAAAATCCATAAAAATAATTATTAGGGATTATGGAACACTATATAATAGATAAGTCCCCTTGAAACATCCAAATACCATTATAACATCTCAAATATCCTTCTCGGGTCACTTACAATACATTGTCAAAAACATAATCAACTTTGGATCTTAATATCTAAAATTGTAAAAATATTAAAACCTTGTAACTAATATTTATGGATGAATATTATATTCATTTACATATTTTCATTTTAGACCATGGGAAAATTCTACATATATCAAAAGTTATAGCATAAAAACTATAGACTGGTCTTCCCTCACAAATTCAAATATTTGAATTCCAATGGTTACTAAACAACTACTAAATTTTGAACACTTTGCCATCATATCATGTCCTCACATCTTAGATAAAATATGAACCATTAATATATTTATAATTATCTTAATTTTTACCTTTAATTTAATTTTAAATATTGATCACTTGTCATCATCTCGTTGCTTCCTAATAATTTAGAACAAATACACTCCATCAATCTCCTCTAAGGAGCTTGATCATTATTTTGAAATGGTCAATATTATATCTAGATCAAAACAACCAATATTTTTCCACTTGGAATTTATACATTCCTTTTTCACATATTTACTCTTTGACTCGACCTGCACCATTCATCTTCTGACTACATGATCAATCATGAACCATTGATCTTCTGTCCAAGCTCCATGAACGTAACACTTGTCACTAGCGCATTCATTATTTGACATATTTAATTCTACATTCATTATTGGATCAATATATATGATTTAACATGCATAATTATATATATTGACTAATTACCTTAGACTTTACCATATTTAAACTTGATGGTCTCTATCTCGATATATTCTACAATAACAACTTTGATGCTTTATAACTTGAGTTAGAAAACACTTCAAGAGTCCAAATTTTTAGGGGACCTTCTTGGCACAATAAAAAATATTTCCATGAATTCATTTGACTTATGTTTATTGTATAATAAAAAAAACTTAATACTCTAAATTTTTGGTTCATTTATATCTGCATGACATGCATTGACGGTTTGGATAAGTATGGGAACATATTAAACTATGTTTGAGAAGCCAACTTTGCCCCTTAAAAACTTTTGTTGTAGTCAATTTCATGTCCTAAAATTTAAAACATATTATATTATTTCATAGGGTAATCCATACATATATCAATATTCTCCTTGAACCTTCACGTATGTGAAATATAACATCATCAATATGCCTACTCAAATTCTTTTACCATAGAACCAACTATGACTAGATGAACATAATGAAGAACTAGATAAATTCCATGAATTACCATAAGAATTTTAATCACCCTTGATACCCATAGGACCTTTTAAACATGATATCATCATCTATAATATTCATCAACTTCTTATCCAAGCATATATTGGAGATCCATGCTTACATACTAGGCTATCAAGCCTATGCTAACACACTATTCACATGTTTGTCTTCTTTCCTTAGCCTAAAACCTAATCAACATGGTAGATACAATATTATAATCCTTAGAAAATAATTACCTTAGCTCCTATGAATTTAAATCCAACCTTGCACAACTTTAGGCTCAAACTTATCATCATCATGACATCATCACTTTGTCATTACCTTTGACATCAATATACACGTGACAATAGTGACAACACTTTCAAAAAATATCCCCCTTTGTCATTTATGACATCCTTTTCTTTCCCTTCTCCTCCTTCTCCATAAATGACAAAGTGGACTAAACAACCACCAAGCTCCTCTTAACATCATGAATGTATTCAAATATACTTCTAAGTGCTCAAGATACTTATATACCTCATATAAAACAATTGATCACCCTTTGGCATGCATCAATCTAAATTTGGACATATCTGATCCTTGTAATTGAAAAAATTATCATAAATATTATAAATATCCCCCTAACATCATGCTCCCTCTCATGTCATCTATTATTTGACATACATGAATCTAAACTTTAGCTGTTCTAATCCTTGGACCTTTTTACCTATAGAACTCACAAGCTCCCTTTAGTTAATCATGAAGATTTAACACATTTTCTCAATGACTATAACATCTCACAGATTATTCTCCTTACATCATGCATGTATCCATAAGTCACTCTAACTATATGAGTTATCTCCCCCTAACTTTATGGATACCACCATATACTTCTCAACCATGCACCATGACAACACTCTTCTTTGATCATGAATTGATATCAATGAGGACTAAACACACATGAACACAAAAAATCTGATTTAACTAACCTTGATAATAATAAGAGGGACTCCCCCTAAGATATCTGAGATATTACACCTCTTGATCTTTTTTAGATCTCCACACGCCATGAAGAACCACCACATAAGCTTACTAGCCTTATCTCTCAATCCACCTCAAAGACAAATAAAAAAACTTCATGGCACTCATAAAATAATAAACATGATCTAAACCAACTTGGGAAATTACCTTTAAATACCTATTCCTTGATCTTTTGGAGAAAATGAGCAAAAACATCAAGTCTTCATATTAGGCATGTCTAGACTCCTTATAGCCCTTCCTAGAACTTCTATAACCAAAAAGTTTTAGTAGACACACCTTCAAGACCTAAAAATTCATATATGGATCATTCTAATATACCCTCTCAAACACACCAATTTTCATCACCTATTTCATTATCTACATCATACTTGCTTCATAAACCTTCTAGCCAATTAGGCCTTCATCTTGATAAAAACTTGAATAATTTGAAATCCACAAACCTTAAAATATTTATGAATCTTGATTTAGAAACCCATTTGGCCCATTCAACTTATTAATAATCCTCATACCTCAAATCATAATTCAAATAACTTTTATATCATAGCCCAAAACTCTATAATCTTAAAAAAAATAGGGTCAACAAACCTCCTTCCAATTAATGCCCACCTCTGAAACTTCTTGCATACCTAGAGACAACCATCACACACTTCTGGACCAAGATTTGAGCCTTCATAATTTTTGGAACCCATACATGTTATAGCCTATTTTAGTCCTATTTGCCCTTAAACCAAAAACTAAGAAAACCAAAAACACTAAAAAATATCCAATATGACTTCAACATACATTCAAACCATGAAACCATTTAGAGAATGCTATAATAAGGTCAACAAACCTTTCTATGAAAAAATATCATCTTGATACCTCGTAAATCCTCCTTTTCCACCTAGAAACCTTAAATCTAACCCTCTAGACTAAAAACACCCTTGCAAGACCACATGCTTCTTCAAACTGACAAATTTCATCATAAAGCACAACAAAGACATCTCTACTTCACAAAGAACTATAAAAAAGGAGCATATCAATCCTCATCATAGGACTGAATAAACTTCTTCATATTCTTCCTTTTTTTAATTTAAACAAATTTCTTGGCATCCATCTCTTCTTTGGCTTCTTTGATAATGCATGATAAAAACACATGTTCTTGGCATATCTTTTAAAATAACACCTTCTCCTCCTTGAAAATAGATAATAATAACTCTATGAAATCATAAAACTCCTTATTACCTTAAAATTCTTCAACTACGACAAATAAATCATTAGATTGAGATCCTTTTTTCAAATTATCCTTAGCTTTGAATGGTATAACTAACTTGATTATTGGATCATCAACTTTATTCTCCATTTGGACTAATATCAAACTTCGTTGGCACTCTTGAGACACCTCTAAAATTGATTCCTTTTCTATAGTATAAAAATTTTGATCTTTGATCTCAATAGGACTAGCCTTTACTGCCTTAGGTATCCACATCATGTTTTGATCTCTTCTTTGCACACTAGGAGCTCCATACACCTTATTTTTCTTTGAGAACTCATTCAACCTGTTCTTGTAGAATCTACAAATATGTCCTATTTTATTACAATGATATCAAACAAAATTACTTAACATACCTATTGATGAATCTAAGTTATGATTTATCCAAGACCAATTGCTCCTTCTTCTAAGGTTCCATGAAAACTCATTTCTATAACTCATCCTTCTATAATCTCTTGCCCTATGACCATATTTATAGAAATAAGGATAATAGCCATGAAAATAAATTGCATACGTTATTTCATTAGGTTGTTTAACTAGTATTATTTCATTATTTTTACGATTATTATTCTTCTTAGCTTGCTCAGGTTTCACATGTTCCTTTTCCATCTTGTCCAACTTGGTAATGAGTTGTTCATGCTCTATTCTCAAAGAATCAAGATTATTCTTTAACTCATCATACTCACCTTTATTTGAAATCTCCTTGGTATTGGCTTCTTCTAATTGAGTCTTGAGATATGTGCAGTCTTTTTATCTTGATTTTAGGTTACCATTTAAAACCTCTAATTGACCTATGAGATATTTGGTGACCTCCTTATCCTCCTTGGCTTCTTTAGCTATTTCATCCTTCAATATACCTGTTTTATCTTCAATATACTTGTTTATATCTTGATATTTCTTCTCATCTCTCTTACTCTTGCCTAAAAAAATTCCCTCAAGATAATCGATTTGTGCTTCAAGTCTTTTGATCACATACCTCATCTTGTGATTCATGTTTATGAGCTCAACTCCTAGATCTACTTATTCTTCTTCATTGTTATAGAACACTTCTTCATTTTCATGGAAAAATTATTCATCATACATGATGTCCTTTTATCTTTACACCTTTCCTCTTTTTAACTCAAACATACCTTGGCATATTCTACCTAAACCTTGAGATCATTTATAAATTTCTCATCCTCTTTGGTATCTTTCTTCAAAGTACATATATGTTCTTCATGTACCTTGATCATAGCCTTTCACTATTGATTCAATTTCTTTAAATATTTATACATCTAGTGCTACTTAGTATCTCTTTCAAGATATTAAACTTCTTCTAAATGACCTAATCTAATACTAATTATTGGAGGTACATGATAACTAAGATGGGGGTGTTGTAAATTAGTCAACCAATATTTCACTTTTTCATCACTTGTCATTCATTAATTGGCATTCATGAATCAACACAATAAGTATATTCAACTAGATTACCATCAAAGTAAGGAGACCACACACATATAATGGGAAAAAGAATCACATCATAACACAACATCTAATGTGGGAAACCCTCATGGGGAATAAAACCCACTCTCAAGCCTACAAAAACATGGACTACTTATCATATAAGGCATTACAAACATGAGACTCATCAAGTCCTTCTGACCAAAATTTAGTGAAACACCTATTTCACAAGGAACACTTTCCCCTAGGATGATCAAGTACTTATGACCACTTTTTAATCAATTCCTTCTGACTAGATTTAGTGAAACACGTATTTCATAAGGAACAGTTTCCCCTAAGATGATCAAGTCCTTCTGACAACCTATTGGTCAAGTCCTTCTAACCTAGATGTTGAGCACCTTCCAACACCTATGATATGAACATCTTTAGATCATTTATTGCTTTTCAATTTGATGGACACACCCTATAAACACATCCCCCTTCACTTCTTCACACACTCACAATCATCTAAAACCATCTTTTGGATCACTCTACATTTCTCAAAAATAACTCTATCACAACCTTTAAAAAATGACCAAATGGTCATATAAACACTCCACACTTTGATCTACCTCTCAAATAAACCACAAAGCTTACACATATATCATCTATCCTTCACTCACACCCAAGGCATCCAAAACATCCTTTTGGATCACTCTAGACCTCTTCGATCATCCTCAATCTTTGAAACCTCCAAGAGCACTATTATTGACATAAAAAATATGACCTATAGGAAATACACACAATCATAAACATGATCTACTCTACAAACCATCCATTGGGTATGTACCCTTTCCTTTGTTCCATAACTCTCTCACGCACCTCTTCTCTTAAGTCTCTCACATCTATAAATCATCATCTTTGATTTCACCATTTATAGAGCCTTCATGATTATTATTTGCTTAGTCAACATTTAGAATTTAATTAACCCTTAAGAAATCTTACATATCTCAATACTATCCTCATAGGTCAGCCATATAAACTATGGGTCACACTTAAGCAACTATGCCTTTCAATTAGGCCTTAGTATCCCTTATAGGTCTCATTGAGAATTATTCACCCATTTAGTACTCCATAAATAAATTTATAAACATATGACCTATTAAAAATTCATATTTCCACTCCAAGTGACCCCTTTGACATCCTCAAATTATCACAATCATCATAAAAATCCTATGCTAAAACAAAATAGATCAACCTGTGACCTTATACACAAAAACACCATGAACAAACAAATAGTTAACTTATAACAATTTGTTCATACTAAATATAGATTGTTAAAAGCTCAAAAATACATACATATAATTATCAATAAGTATACAACACTCTCCAATATCTAAGTCTCCTTGAAACATCCAAATACCATCAAAACACCTCAAATATCCTTCTTGGGTCACTTACAAAACATGGTCAAACACATAGTCAACTTTGGTTATTAATATCTACAGTTGTAATGATATTCAAAACTTATAAATAATTTTTTTGTATGTTAATTAGATTAATTTTCATATTTTCCTTCTACACCATGGTAAAATTATGCATATACAAAAAGTTATAGCACAAAAAACATAGACTGGTCTTCCCTCACAAATTTGAATATTTGAATTCCAACGGTTACTGAGCAACTATTAAAATTAAAACACTTTGCCATCATATCATGTCCTCTGATATTATATCAAATACAAAATTTTTATCTCTTTATTATTATATTTATCTTTACCTTTTCTTTACTACTAAAGATAGATTACTTGTCATCATCTCGCTACTTCTTAATAATTTGGAACAAACACACTCCATCGATCTCCTCTGAGTAGATCAATCATTATCTTTCAATGATAACCATTAGATATAGATAAAAAAAACATAATATTGTGAAAATTAGTATCTCAACATTCATTTTTCACACATTTACTCTTTGATTCAACCTGTACCATTGATCTTCTAATACCACGATCAGCCCCAAACTGTTGATCTTTTATCCAAGTTCTGTGAATGTGACACTTGTCACTAGCACATTAATTATTTGAAATATTTAATTTTACATACACCATTGGATCAAGATATATTATTTTATGTGAACTATTATATCTACTAAATAGTGACCTTAGACTTTAATGTATTTAAACTTGATGGTCTTTGGCCCAACATAGTATATAAGAGAAACTTTGATGCTTTATAAATTGAGCTGGAAAACACTTCAAGAGTCCAAATTTCTAGGGGACCTTCTCGACACCATATATAATATATCCATTAAATAATTTTACCTTTTTTTAATTTATAAATACTAAACATAAATTCTCAAACTTTTTGGTTCATCTATATCGACATGATGTACAGTGATGGTCTGGCTAAGTATGGGAACATAGTAAATTATGTCTGAGAAGCCAACTTTACCCCTTAATAAATTTTATTATGATAAATACCATGTCCTAAAATTTTAAAAATATGATCTTATTTCATAGGTAAATCCATCCATATATCAATCTACTCCTGGAACCTTCACATGCATGAAATATAAAGTCATCAATATGCCTACTCAAATTTTTCTCCCATAGAACCAACTATGCCTAGATCAACATAATGAATAAGTGGATGAACACCATGCATTACCATAAGAATTTTAAGCACTCATGATAGACAACAGGACCTTTTAAAAATTATCTCATCATCTATAACATTCATTAACTTCCTATCAAAGTATATATTGAATATCTATGCTTAAATACTAGGCTACCAAGCCTATGCCAACACATTGTTCACATGTTTGTCTTCTCTCCTTAAAATAAAAGCATATAAACATAATAGATACAATATTATAAGCCTTAGACAATACTTACCTTAGCTCATATGCATCTAAATCCTACCTTACATAACTTCAAGCTCAAACTCATCATCATCATCATGACATCATCACTTTATCATTACCTTTGACATAAATGCACATATGGAATCAATCTTTGGAATCAATGACAAAACTTACCAACACTCTAAAATATCTAAATTAAAGATATATCTAAAGATAAATAATATATTTTATGAGACATTTTGGTCTTGTAATAATTTGAGGATTTATTCCTTAAATATCTCCCTAGTTTACCACATAAAATGGAGTTTTAATTTATAATTGATATTGTTTTTGGATCTAGACCTAAAGCTAATGCACAATTCCATATAAACATGTAAAATTTCCAATAAGTAAAGGTTCAACTATAGTAACTCATGAGTAAAGGGTTTAATGGCCAATGTGTTTCACCATAAGGTTCTCATGTTCTCTTTGTTAATAATGACAAAAAAATGAAACTTTGCCTCAAAAAATTATGTTTAACAATTTCATAATTAATAACATTTATCCTTTGGTGAGGATTTATGATATGTTTTATCACATTAAGGATGATATAGTGTTATTTAAGATTGATATTTGAAGGGGTACCACCAAATTTGAATAAAATAATATGTACATAGGACCATTTTTTGAACTTGGTATGGTTATTATGATTTCAATATCATTCCTTTTTTCATGACTAATGCACCTATAACATTTTTTTAACTTAATTAATAACATATTAAAATATTTATTAGATCATTTTTTGCTAGTCTTTGTAGATGATATCCTTATTTATTCCAGTAATGATGTTGAACATGATAAATATTTATTCTTAGTATTTCAAAGAATAAGGAAACACAAACTATATGGTAAGATTTCTAAATTATCCTTTTATGAAGACACAATGCATAATTTGGGACATAAAATATCTAAGGGATTTATGTTGGTAATGCTAATATCAAATCCATTAAGGAGCGTCTTACTCTTATAAATGTTCATGAAGTAAAAATATTCATGGGATTAGTTGGATACTACCATATATTTATTGATATTTTTTATAGAATAGATAGTAATATCACTTATTTATAGCGTAAAGGAAAGAATTTTTATTAGAGTCCTCAGTTTGAGGAAATATTAAAAAGGATAAAGTATTTGTTAAATTTCTATCCTACTCTTATTATTGCAAATCTTAATAATAATATTAAAACCTGGGTTGATGCATTTATTAATGGTTTTTCAATATTTTATATTCAAGATGGTAAAGTGGTTATTTATGAGCATCATGCTCTCAAAGATCATGAAAATAATTATCTGAATCATGATTTAGAGTAATCAATATTTGTACATGTATTTAATTAGTGTAAGCATTTTATACTTGGAAAACACCTCAAAGTGAAATCCAATAACCATAGATTGAACACTTGTAATTGCAAGATGATATAAATGTAAATAAATCTATATTATAGATATTTATCATTTTTTTGATATGTGTGTATTATTTTAATGGTAATGAAAATAATGTTATTGATGCACTTATTAGACACACTTATATTTCTACATTTTTCATTATAGGATCTAATTTTATAAATATTGTGTTGTAATAGAAACTAACTGATGGTATTTGTAAGTAAATTTGTGTATAATTATCCAAGGAAATTTTGGTTAAAGATTTGTATGATTATTCCTTGGACTCATTTGGACATTTTGGGTATCCAGGAAGAATATAAATTCCTAATTATGATAATTTAAGGGAGAAAGTATGAGATTAAGTTCATAATACACCTCATTTTAGTCATTCATGTGTTATTAATATGATGCATAAATTTAAAAGGTTCTAAATTTGGCCTAGATTAAATAAATATGTGATAAATCTTTTAAAAAATACTTATAATTCTAACATTTTAAAGTTGAGCATTATAATCCATGTGGTTATATCTATCCTCCTTATATACCAAAATATAAATTAAATGGGTTGTAATTTATATTTATTTCATATAGGGATTATTTTAGTCTTAAGGCTAACATGATACTATTCTAGTGGTAACTAATAAATTCACAAAGTTTGAAAATTTTACTAAAGGGAATATTACAAATGATGACCCTATTTTTTATAATAAATTTGTGAAAAAAATTATTCATCTTCATAAAATACTTTAAGATATAACTTTTATAGAGATAAGATATTTACTTTAAGGCATTTGTAGACATTGACTATTAATTTTGGGAAGAATTAAATTTAAGTTTTGCATATCATCAATAAAATGGATCTTTAAGATAAAAGGCTGAACCAAGTAATTAATTATATGTTAAGGATGCATGTAATGATAACAAATATAAGTGGCATCACTATATATACTTATTTAAATTTTATTGTAATGGTAATTATAATTAGTTGATTAAGAGGGATCCTTTTGAAGGCTTGTATGGAAAAAAATGTTAAACTCTCCTTAGTTAGAAAAGTATGGAAAATAGACCAATTATAGGACTTAAAACCCTACATGAGTATGAAAAAAAAAATATATATATATGTTTGAAAATACATTTGATATACATAAGATTTATGTATATTTGAAAAGATATCATAGATAATTTAAAGTTAGAGACAAGGTTTTCTTGAGAGTCAGACCATAGAAAATTTCTATTACATGTTTTAATGCATACAAACTAGTTTCAAATTTTATTATTGCATTCAACATTGTGTAAAATATTAGTTATGATTTTTATCATATATTTATTCCTCTACTTTCTATAATTGATGATGTGTTTCGTGTTACTTTTTTAATAAAATGTGTCTAATTCATATCATATTTTGGATTAGAATAATATTTAGGTGGTGGAAGAGGATATAATCTAGTTAGACCTAGTCAATATCTTGGCCCATTACAGCTTAAAGATATAAAATAAATACAATCAATAAGTGTTGGTCCAATGGGACCAATTAATTGAGAAGAGTGCCACCTGGGAAGATGAAAATATTTGTAAGAATCACTATCCTCACTTACCTATGTAGGCACTAGGATGATGAATCTTTAAGGAAGAGTGAATGTCATATCCCATTTTTATATCCTTGAATAATATGCTTAGAAAACCTTGTAATTTTTCACTTTTATTGGATGTCTTATTTTTATGAATTGTAGTTATTCTATGAGTTTTATAACATGAATGATTCTTAGTATTACTTAAAATTATTTAGTTTTAGATTAGAGGTTAAAGCAGGTTTTGAAGGGGCCCTGAAACCCTTTAACAAAGAACAAAAAAGAGCAAACTAAGTCCACAGGCAATGCCTTAAAACACTACATAGAAGTAGTAAAAACAGAAAAAGAATGGTCCTGAAACCATAGATATACAGCCAAACAGGACCCAAAGAACAAAAGTCTGAAAGAACAACTAACTGAAAACTAGCAAAATAAAACCAGAGATCAGTACCAGTTTCTTAACCGAAAAAAGACTAGATTATTCATCCAGTTCCAGGATCAACTTCATGGCTTCTTTTTCTTTCAAAGCAATTTCCCGGGTGGCAGCCTCCAGCAAGTCTCCTTTTTGTGTGTCTTTCTTTCTGGAACTTTGCCTTGTCCTCTTGCAGGGGCCCTCTATTACTTTCGTCTCCTCATTGGCACGTTTCCCAATACTGATAGCAGCTGCACAAAAGTTGGATGTTACTTCATCCATTTTCTTTCTATTTTCCTTTATAAGCTCCCGGAGGTTGTTTTCATAAACTTTTAGCTTCACAGGGATCTGGCTTAACTGATTCTCCATGTCATTTACTTTGTTCCAAGCAGCATTCATTGATTCTTCCAATGTTTCCACTTTTTTCTTTAGATCAATGGTCTCCCTACACAGCCAGGCATCTAATTGGGAAGAACACTCAGCTTTATAGTTAACCCAAATCAAAGGGGTGTGTTTTTCTTCATTCTGTTTCTTCCCTTTCCAGTCCTCAGCCTTTTCGTTTGGGCTATTTCTAGCTTCTTCAAAGAAGTCTTCTTGGCTCTTTAATTCCCTCTCATTGAATCCTTCTTCAATTTCTATCTCCATGTTTTGGATATTTTCCTGGACTGGGATTTCCTTTTCGTTCTTTGACATTGGGTCCTCACCAGAATCTTCCTGGACAGTGTCATCCTCCTCATCTTTCTGGTCTTCCTCCTTCTCTTCTGTTCTGGAAACAGAGTCCTCCTCAGTATTGACTTTATCTTTTTCCATATCCTCAGGTCCTTCTTCGTCATTACTAGAGTTGGTTTCCCAGCTCTCTGTTCCATCTTCTTCCACCCGTTTTTCCTCCACGGGTTCACCAATTCTCTCCCAGCCCCTATCTCCTACTGCATTCTGTGTATTGGGATTAGGGGTCTTAATATTTCCTCTTCTACTTTCATTTTCATCCTTTTTATTTCCTATCAACTTCTTTTTCCACTATTTGGGGTTCTTTACCAATGCCCTATTCTTGCAAAAGCCTTCAATGAGTAGAATAAGACCTTCATGAAGAATAGGGCGCAAGTCTTTCTTCTTATGAGCATAAAGGCTTTGAATCAGGGAGTAGCAAAGGTAGAAAGGAAAAGATATTCTTACCTTATGCCTGAAGTGGTTGAGGAAGACGAAGTGGAACTTATGCACTCGTTTACTTCTACCATCCAAGATGAAATATTCCCTGATACAGCTTAGGACGTCCCTCCAAATCCCTTTTATCTGGTCCAAATCATAAAAATCCCCATTTTTTACTATTTTCTTCTCCTCCTCATCCGTTTTGGGGAATTTGCAGAATGCTTCATTTGATATGCTGGTTTGCTTTGAAAATTTGATTCCTTCCATAGACAACCCTGTAACCTCAGCAAGAAAATCCTCAGTTAAATTGACAGTAATGCCATGCAGGGTGACCCTGTTGTCAGACCAGTTTTTAAAGAAGGCCGTTGTGATGTGCAGCTTAGAACCGTGAAGCCTTTCCATGTAGTTCATGACATTTCCTTTCTGCAAGATTCTCCATACTTGGTGTTTCTCTCTCCAATCTGCACAACTCTTGGGTTCCTGTTTATGGGGTTCACCCTTTCTTTCTCGTGCCATGCTCATTTTCTTAGAATCCCGTTTGCTATTGATGTTACCCTGGTTCCTGTAGCTATCAAAATGATTTGGATGTCGAATTTGTTTATAGCATTTCAGGGTCCGCTTCTCCCTCTTAAGGGCCTTGCTTTTTGATAATTGGGTTTCTTTCCCCGTGCTGCCACTCCTCCTACTCATTAAGATTTTGATACGGTCTAATCCTTCCTTCCTTCACATGTGTGGCATCCAAAAGAATGATCGCCTTGAAGTCCACGTTCCTTTCTAAGGTTTCATCCCACCTCACTTTTTGCCCCTCCCGGATGGCACAATTTGCGAGCCAATTTGCGACACCATTGGCTTCACGGTAGGTATGGGTGATTTTTACTTCTTTGAATTTCTTCAAAAGAATTTTCATCTCTATAACCTTGTCCTCTATGGTCCAAGACACTGAATTCTTGTTATTAAGGATATTAATAACATTCAATGAATCCCCTTCGAGCCACAATTTAGAATATCCTGAATCCACAGCTAATTTAAGGGTCTGAAGAGCAGCTGTAGCTTCAGCAATATGGCAGTTTGATATACCTATGGGAATTGCAATAGCATCAATAACCATTCCCACATGGTTTCTCAGAACACCACCACAACCAGCCTTACCCGGGTTCCCTTTTGCTGCACCATCAAAATTACCTTTAATCCATTCTTGAGGCGGACTAATCCAAGTCACATCTGATCTGGGGTTATCATGTTTACCGAGAGTAATGTCCTTCCTCAGGGGATTATCCACATTTAGATTAGAGCTTGGATTTTTTTGAGAAGAAAAATTTTCCTTTAGAGCTCTAATGATGTTCTGGCCAACCACCCATCTAGGGAGCTCTTTGTTTCTGAATATTCGGTTATTTCTTTCCTTTCATATTCCCCACCAGATATGGGGAAGAGTAATTTTCCATAAAAAGATAACTTCAGGATTATTTGAAGGGCAATACCAACTTTTAAGAGAAAGTTCAACATTTTTTTGATGAACCTAGGTAATACCCCACATATTGAGAACCTCCTTCCAAACAAGCTGAGTGAAGGAACAATTCACAAACAGATGATCTCTATCTTCAAGGTCTCTCTTACACAGAATACACCTGTTAACAATATTGATTCCACGTTTCTGTAAATTATCCAGGGTCAAAATTTTGTTTTAGAGGAGGGTCCAGGAAAAGAACTTGATTTTAGGGATGAGCCCCTTGATCCATGCTCTAGTCCAAATCGGTTTTCTGCCATTTCCCTTAGAGATGAAGAGGGAAGAGACTTTAAACTGTCCACTTGGCTCCTGATACCAAACAATTTTATCTTCTTGGTTAGGATTTAGGGATATAGCATTTAGGGATAGTTGAATATCCTTGAGATCTTGATCATAGTCAGTGAGGTTTACCCAAGTGTTGTTCTGCCAATAATGATTAACCATAGTGCCCACTCTTTGTTTACATCTTTCTATAACATCTTTATCTTGGATTTCTTCCTGTAAAGGTTTATCTCTTACCCAGGTATCTTCCCAAAATTTCACCTTTTTACCATTACCAACTTTCCATGCACTTCCTTCTTCAAGAACATGTTTTGTTCCCTGGACTGCCCCCCAAATAGCAGACGGATGAGAAATATCTGGAGTGGAAAAGAAATCATGGATTGACTATGCCTTAAATAAGTACTTATGCATCCAAATTTTACTCCATTCATTGTTTTCCTGAAAAACCCTCCACCCCTATTTAGCTAGAAGGGCAGTGTTCATACTTCTTATTTTCCTTATGCCAAGTCCACCATCCTTAATCAGTTTGCATATGTTATCCCATGCTATAAGTGGCATTCTCCTTTTCTCTTCAGATCCAGACCAAAGAAAGTTTCTTTGGATTTTTTCAATTGCTTCAGCAAATTTGGAGGGGATTTTGAAGAGACTCAATGCATACGTAGGTATACTTTGAAGACTAGCTTTGAGGAGAGTTAACTTTCCTCCTTGACTAAGAAGACAGCCTTTCCATCCCGCTAACTTCTTACTGAATTTATTAATAAGACCTTCCCAAAAAGCTTCGGGGGCTTTCAATCCAAAAGGGAGACCAAGGTATGTGGAGGGAAAAGATCCTATAGAACAATCAAGAATTCTAGCAATTTTGTTCTGTCTATAAACGGGGGTGTTATTAAAGAAAACAGCACTTTTATTCCAATTAATCAGTTGTCCAGAAGCAGAGGTGTACAGATTAATGGCTTCCTTAAGAGTTCTTGCTTCAGTGAATTTAGACTGACCCATAAAAATAGTATCATCCACAAATTGCCCATGAGAGCAAATTAAATGATGTGAAGAGGGTCTCAGACCTTTGTACTATCTTCTTTGAACCAAGTCCCCAAGGTAGCGACCCATGATATCTGCCATGATGATGAACAGGACAGGGGATATAGGATCCCCTTGTCTTAATCCCCTAGACGGTTTGAACAAATGAGACTAGGTCCCATTAACCAACACAGTTATAGAAGTTGTTGATATCAACTGTTTGATTAAATCAACCACTCTTTTTTCAAATCCAAAAGCAATAAGGCTTTTAGAAAGGAAAAGCCAATCCACCCTGTCGTATGCTTTAGCTATATCCACTTTCATCAAGAACCCCTCAGTGTTGGATTTGAGTAGTGAATGAATATTCTCATGCACCATTATAACTGAATTGAGGATTTGTCTGCCAGGGATGAAACCTTGTTTTTCAGCAATGATTGAGGGGATCACAAGGATTAGTCTGGTCGTTAGTACTTTAGAGATGATTTTATAGAGGGAGTTGCATAGACTAATTAGCCTAAACTGATCAGGACTATCCGCACTTGCTTTCTTAGGGATAAGGCAAAGAAAAGTGGCATTTATTTCCTTCAGCATCTGTTTAGCTCCAAAAAACTCCTTCACCGCGTTACTAACATCCACTCCTATGAATTTTCAGAACTTTTGAAAAAAGAACATGGGGAAACCATCTGGTCCCAGAGCTTTTTCTCCTCCAAGAGATCTTACAGCTTTAAAAATTTCCTCGTCCTTAGGTATAGAACATAACATATTATTCTGCTCCTTCATGATCAATGGAGGAATCACTCGGAGAATATCAGCCTGACTTTTCAAGTCAATGTTTCTATCAGCCTTCATCAGGGAAGAGAAAAATGAAATCATTTCCTCCTTAATTTCCTTATCCTCTGTTATCTTTTGAGCTCCTTTTTTTAGATGATGAATATGTGTTTTCGCTCTATGTTTCAAGGTAGAGAGGTGGAAGAACTTTGTATTTTTATCTCCATCTTTCAACCATTGCACCCTAGATCTTTGTCTCCAATAAATTTCCTCCTTAGTTATTATGTCTTGATACTGTGCCAAGTGTTCGCTTTCTTCTCTTTGGGATTCCACAGTATATCCATTTTTCAGAATTTTCCCCTGTATTCTACTAATATTCTCCTTGATGATCTTCTTTTCCACGAAAATATTTCCAAAACAGTCCTTGTTCCATTTCTTGACTTTCTTTTTAACATTTTTGAGTTTGGAAACAACTCGAAAGAGAGCAGATCCCTCTATAGAGATATTCCACCACTCTTTTATTTTGTCTTCAAACTGTGGATGCTGTAGCCACATCTTTTCAAATCTGAAAGGATGATTCTTTTTTTGGTTTAGTTTGTCCGCTAAGAATATTAAAGGGAAGTGATCTGAGCCAATTCTATGGTATGCTTCCAACTTGCAATTATAGTCTTTCATCCAGTTTGGGGATATGAGAGCCCTGTCAAGCCTGGCCTGTATGCATTCCTTATTCAGTCTCTTATTACTCTAGGTGTACTGAATTCCTTGCAAATCCATATCCATTAAGCCTTCATTGCTGATAAACTCCATAAGGTCAATTCTCCCTTCCATTTGAATTGTATTACCACCCATTTTCTCATAGTCATAAAGAGGGACATTAAAGTCTCCCATTATTATCCAACGCCCACAGTGATCTTTCCTTCTAAGCTTTGAGAGAGTTTCCCAAACCTTTTTCCTTTCATTCTTGATATTAGGAGCGTAAATATTAACTACATACCAACTATCCTTTTGGTCTGCATTAATTAATTTAGCCACCAGAAAATTTTTACTTTCCATCAAAATTGATCTAGCAAAAAGATCTTTTCTCCATAAAATTGCAGTACCTCCTGAAGCTCCTTCAGAACTACTAGCTTTAAGGGTGTAATTTTTAAAGTCTTTGATTTGTTCAGCTTTCTCCTTACTCATTTTTGTTTCTTGAAGCAGAAGGAAGTCTGGCTTTTGTTCTCTTACAAAATTCCTAACAAGGTCTATTTTAGGACGACTGTTTAGACCCCTTATATTCCAACTAAGAATCTTCATTTCTTTTTATTACTATTCATATATTTCCCCAATGTTTTCTGCTTTCCATCTGCTATGTTGACCTTGCTTTCCAATTCTCTGTTCTGCTTAGTAGATTTTTTCCCAGTTTTTTCTGAAGAACCTACATCCGGTTTTAATTTGGCTTGTTTTCCAGATTCTTTTCCTCCTTTACTCTTTAGAGAACTATTAGCTTTCGATCCACCATTTCTTGTCATGATGTGATTAGACATTTTCTTTATCTCTCCTTTAATCTTTTGGTTTTTAGGTTTTTTACCTTCTTCATCCTTTTCTTCTGCCTCGAGGACCTCTTTAGCTGGAGTCGTAATTTCAACCTTTGGTTCCTCCTTCTTTTCCCCAGGCTGACCTTCACTCAATTCATCCTCTACTTCTTCTATAATGTTTCTTCTTTCAGGATCTACTTCTCCTTCTTCTAATTCCTCTTTTTCATACATCTTTGAATCTTGGATTTCTAAGCTTTGAGATTTCTGAGTAGAGGCAATCACCTCATCTTCAGTTTGGAGATCTGATACATTATCCTCTATTCCCTTCTCTTTTCCTTCCATAAGGACATTAGAAATCTTTACAAGGGGATCTGAAATTCCTAATGTATTAAGGTCGTCTCCTTCTACTAGAGCCGTAGATATACCCTTATCTGTGTCTTTGTCAACTATGGCCTCTTGAGGCTTCCTTATCTTTCGATAGTCTTCTTTGACCTTCCATATTTTTTTTTGTTGTATCTTGATATTTTTTCCTTCCTGAAAGTTTTTTGGAATGGCTCTTCCCCTATTGGGACATTTCTTGGCCCAATGTCCCTGCTTCTTGCACACAAAACAAGAATTTGGCAAGTCTTCAAAAACAATCTCTTGGGTTTTCTTCCCAAGTTTGGAGATAAGGTCCACTTTTTTATTTAGTTGTTTACATTATAGTATTTATTTTATTGAATGTTGTATATACACATATCCCCTTTATATAGGGTATATTGATTCTTGTTTTCATTGATAAAACACGTCAAACAAATGAGCTATGACTATGAATTAAAGAGTCCATATAAAATTTAAAATAATGAGATATAAGTATAATGTTTGATAGGGAAACACATACATACTTTACACCATCATCTTAGTATCATTTTAGATGTGTCGATCTTGTAATGTGAGTATATTTATATTTTTTGTTTTGTAGGATATATACTATGTTTGTTAGTTTATGTTTGGTTTTTTCAATATATTTTTATTTTAATAATATAAATAGTGCTTGATACTTATAACTTTAGATGCACTTAGATTGTGTAGGCTTGTTATGGAATTCAATTATTGTTTATATTAAAGCATCACTTATTAATGTACTATTATTTTGATATATGTGAATTAAATTTATATTTATCACTTTGAAAAGGGTTCATTTTGTTAGCATTTACCTTAATGGACATTGTGATTATTATCCTAAATATTTATTGGCAAAGGTCATTATTTAGATTGTGTTTATTGATTGAAAAGTGATTACTTGATAGAATTTAAGCCATGAAGGAATTTAATAAATATATAAGGATTGGATAAGATATAATTAAATAAGAGAGGAAAGGAAAGTAGGGGCGATAGATGAATAAGGTAGTGGTCTAAGACTAGCTACACGAATTATGGGAGAATGTATGTTAGGGCTTCATGAGGCATTACTATTTTTAACCTCCACTTCACCCTATCTATGATTTTTCTATGAATGGACTTATTGTAGGCTATTTTATGTGGATTGATATTGAATTTATAAGGTTTTTAAATTTATAACTATTAAAGAGAGAAAGGTAATGATTTATCTATAAAAATCAATCAATCTTAAAAGTAGTCATCAACTAATAAGTGAGTTTAGTCAATTTATTTCCTCTCATTCTCATTTGTATTTCTTGATGCTATAATTGGGTGACATGGTGAATTTATTGGTTGATGGAACCAAGTGAAGAAGACATAATGGTAACCTTACTAGGCCTTACATTATTTGCATGATTACTCATTCACCTTATGTTCTCTAGGTGATCCCTCTACACTTCAAAAATTGTCTCGTTTTTATTCATTGATCTCATATTGTCTAGATTGAGATTAATTTAAGTTTGATATATATTTTATTTAGTATTAAACTTTAGTTTCTCCTTTTTTTAATTGTCTAATGTTGATTCAAATCCCACTTGCTTTCTACCTCAAGATGGTTGTAATTTGAAGAATAGGGTTATAACACTATATGAATGCCTTTTATTTATGTATTGTGTGCTTGGAATGTATGAGATAATTAATATGTTATATGTTGTGATTATGTTATTTTATTCACATGTGGATAAAACTCTAGTTTTATGGTGGAATAAAATATCATGCACCCTCTATCTCATTCATTTACTTATGTGTTATTTCATTGTATTTGTATTTTTATTGAGGGATTATTGCAAGATCATTCTAATGAGTGGGGTCATATGGCCCACTAATATTTTGAATTATCCTAATATTTTTCATTCCCATAAATAATTAAAAAATGAATTCTCTAGTTGGATATATTTGAATTAGATGTTTTGTTAAATCAAGGGACTTATGTTCTCTTATGGGTTGAGTTCTTAGAGTAGTGTTTGAAATATCTCTTAGCAGCCTCAAATTTATAATAAATGACTCTTATTATATATTTTATTTAATAAACCTATTTATATTAATTAAAAGTGTGTGTATTGTTGAGGATTCATAATAATGTACCCAAATTTCATACATAATTATGACATTGGTTTATATTAATTTAGTTACTTTCTATACAAGTTTGTGTAAGGTACAATGGTTACTATTATCATTAAATATTTTTTATATACACATTATGATTTTAAATGTAGCATAAAAGATGATAGACTATTAATGATACTTTTTTTTATTAACTCATTATAGGAATAATATGAATTATGCTTCTACTCTACTAGAAGGGCAGTTTTAATCTATATTATACATAGTGGTATGATGATTATTAATTGACACTACTATTTGTGGTTTGAATGTGCATTTAGATTTTTTATCAACAAATAAATGGATGATGTGTATTTCCATTTATTATTTTCAATGTCAATATAAATCTAAAGTAATATGGTTCTAAATTCACAATATAAGAACATTGTGAAAGCTACAAAGATAAGGAATGAAGTTAAAATTATATGCTTTTAATTACTCTTGTATTATTTCATGTTAAATTTTATAGAATGATTTTATGGATGCTCAAGTCTATATAGTTGCACAAGAGCATTCAATAATCATAATGAGTAAAGCACTATGTTTGTCCACACAACCCAATGAAAGCTCATGTTATACTTGAAATAGATAGTGACTACTTCATTATTTTATCATATATGTATTTGTATGGTAATGTATTGCCATGAAGATACCATGTTGAGGAATTTTAACTATGAGGATTTCACACTCATAATATTGACAATGGCATTCTCCAGTGGAGAAGTGCTAGATTACATTTTAAATTTTTTTATTTCAATAATGTAGATTGTATCCTCATATCAAACCCTAACTAAGTAAAATATAATTTGTCAAAGCTTCTCTCTCTCTCTCTCTCTCTCTCTCTCTCTCTCTCTCTCTCTCTCTCTCTCTCTCTCTCTCTCTCTCTCTCTCTCTCTGTGTGTGTGTCTATGTGTGTGTGTGTGTGTGTGTGTGTGTGTGTGTGTGTGTGTGTGTGTGTGTGTGTGTGTGTGTGTGTGTGTGTGTGTGTGTGTGTGTGTTTGTCTCAATTTTATTATGGAATATATGTTAGCTCTAATAATCTACATAATTAATATTCTATGGAAAATCAAGGATAATTTTATGTTTAATATTTTATGTGATGAATGTCTAAGTTGGTTATGTGGTGGTTAACTTTTTTTTTGCAAAGTGGCTATTTACTAATAAGTGATTCATTTAATACATTACATATTATACCATATAATGATATGAAAACCCAAGCCTATTTTTTTAATCAATATCAATAACTTGGTAGCTAACTTGATACTATTATATCATGTACACACTCTATGAATTATGTTTTAATTAGTTCATGGTTGATGTTGTAACTTTAAATTTTATATAAGGAATTAATTAATATTATATGGATCTATGGAATAATATAATTTTACCAAGTACTTAGTCTTACATAATTCATATTAATATTTGAATTAGAAGTATTAGGCTTAGGATTTACTTTGATTTTTGATATGAATTCGAACCCGGTGAATTTTCATATTCTAAATATTATCTATAATGGTTGTTATATACATAATGATAAAATCTTATTAAGGAATATTTATTTATTTTAAATTAGGTTTAAATGATAATTTTGATCATTACTTTAATTATATGGCATCTTCCCCTAATTATATAGAATAAATTCATTCTATTATGGTTTTATAATCACTAAAATTACATACTATCTTAATATCATATGTTGTGCATGAGTTGACTTCCGTAATAATTGTTCATAAAAATTGTGACTCACTTTATAGCTCTATTCTTTGTTTTCTCATTTCATGTATACTTGCATCCTATTAAAATTCTTATGCATGTCATGAATTTAATAATGCAATAATGTTTTGATATTTTATATTATGTAATGAATTTTTGGAAAAATAATGTTGTCTCCAAACTACTTGTATTTAAGAAGATGATTGAATTTTATGAAAGACATACCTTAGTCCAGTTTTTTGGCAACAATCCTTCACATTTTTTGGATTAATATAAACCCACATTTGAATGGTGTGGACTATAGGTTGGGAACAAAGGAGGCTTATGTCTCCCTTTTGAAATATGCTAAGAACCAAATGTAGAGTAATAAACCATAAAGTAGAAGTGGTAGTAAAAGGGAGAACAAAAAGTAATATTCAAGTCGAGATTAGGACCCCAAATTAAAGTAGAGATAAGGTGAAATGATCCTCTAAAAAATTTAAGGAGAAAGGTCTAGAGATTCATAATCCAATAAATAAGGATTAATAGGATGGAAAGAAGCCCAAAAAAGGTAGTCAATATCCAAATAAGGTTCCCATTATAACCCAATCAAATTAGTACAAGATAATTGGAAGAATGTTATTTCCCAACTCAGTAAATTGAGAATCCATATCCAATAAACCACACAAAGTTTCCATGAATCTCTGAAATCATTAAAAGTACACATGGTTTCCACCTACTAAAATAAGGTATATACCACCCTCAAATTGTCTAGAAGAATATAGGTCAGGAGGGTGAAAGGGGTGAGTGGGAGCCTCTAGGTTTATAGATCATAACATCATAAGAGACTCCTAAATTTGTGAGTAGGTTTGCATAATTATTTCCTTCTCTAAATATGTGGCTAAGGATGGTCTTGTAAAAATAGGTTATAAATATCTTTTCATCCCTAATATCATTCTCAATTATCCAAGAGGTTAGTGAGAACCCTCTAAGATAGTTAATGATGTTTAATGAGTATCCTTTAATAGCTTACTTAAGAATACCTCTATCACCTTTCATTTTGATACCCAAAAGGGTTACCCTATCTTTTACAAAATAATTAGTTTGAATACCCATTTTGCCTACACAAGTGACCACTAGATTTCTATTACTATCTTTGATCACTTCCCCACCTCCCATCAATCTAAGGTTACCTTTTGAGGAACCATCAAAGTTGATTTTAAACTAACCTTTTTCTAGAGGGGTCCACTTGGTCAATTCATGAGTGTGGATTTTTCTCAATCTATAATATTTAGGGAGATTGAGTTCCCATGATTAAAACTTACTTGATCCCTCACCATCAATCACCTCAATTTTTTTAGGAATCTTAAAGGCCTAGTTTTAATTTATAGCATCTATGGTTTTTCCTTTAATGATCCACCACTAAGAATATCTATGTAGAAAAATCCTATAATTTATTCTCTTTCTAGATGTCCAATATAAAGAGTGGAAGAGTAAAATTCAAAAAAAGATTCAAGGGCTTATGCTTCCAAGGTGTGTTCCATTGTAGAAAGAGATCCTAGAGGGAATCAATTAGGACCCAAACAATTTAGAGAGAGAAAAAGAGTGAAATTAAAATATAAATATCATAAACATACTATAGGTAGATGTTATTGATTATTTCCTCCTCCTTTAGGCATAAACTACATCTATTGGGAACTTGGAATCACCTATTCTTAAGGTTATCGATAGTGATAATTTTTTTTGGTAATCCATCGAAGAAAAAAAATCAAACTTTAGGAATCAAGTTTTTATCCCTAAAATTAGACTAGGAAGGGTCATGATCGATTAGGTCTTGATCCACCATGATTCTAAATTTAATAGTGTTGTCTCCTATGTAATTCTGGTGCCAAATAATCTTGTCCTCTATGGGAAAGAATCTAATATAAATTTATATAACCTTAGAATTTAGCATATCCCTAACCTATTCTAATCCTCAATCACTTCCAAAAATTCAAGTTATTTCCTTCTTGGGGTTGAATCATTCAAGGATAAATAGTCCCCAACTTTAATCCCTATTAAGGATTTAAAATATTGAATTACATCTTTATAATTACTAGTAAATGAAAGAAGAAAATTAGAGATACATGGATCCTCCTAGAAGTCAACACTTATTCCAACACCAACAACCCATTTATATCCTTTACCAAAGAAGGTATCATGTTTCACTCATCACATTAGATAAGCTAGCTCCTTGATAATAGATATCTTCCTTTTAAAGGTAGTCTATTATTATATTAGTAAGATAATTAAATTTGATGACCTTGGTGTAACTATTATCATCTTTAAAAATACTCTATGCTTTCTTCACCAAGAGGGCTCAGTTAATTCCTTTGACTTGTCATAATCCCAAACCCCCTATAATTTTGGGTTTACATACCTTATCCTAAGATACAACTGGAATTATCTATGTTTACTCCTTTATAGACCAAATAAATCTACGTTGAATGTGCTCAATTATATTCTCAACTTTAGATGGAATTTTAAAAACTGGCATTTAATAAATATGTATACCCTACAAGAAGCTCTTGATAATAAGGATCTTTCCCACCTTAGATAAGCAATTAGATTTCTAGATGGATAGATTCTTCTAAATTTTATCCTGTAGTTTATATTAGTCATCAATACTAATCCTATCTTTAGAAATGGCAATGCCTAAATATGAAGTTGGGAAGGATTATATTTGGTAGTTTTAAATACTATAAATTAGGCTTAGTATGCATGAATAAAAGGTAGATTTTATCCAAATCAATACTCTACCTAGACACTAATTCATAATTTCCAAAGATTATTTTGATAGTTTTGACTTCCCTTACAAAATATATTCTAATGACAAAGTTATCATCGAACAATTGTTGGTACATTATTATTTATCTCAGAAGAGGGAGTAATTTTTAATCCTTTAATCAATCCAACCTCTCTAACATATTGAAGCATCTAACCAAGAGCCTCTACCAAAATGATAAAGAGGTATGGGGAGAGAGGATCTCCCTATTAGATTATTTTTTATGACTAAGAAAACCCTCAATGCTGCCATTGATAATGGTAAAGAATTTTTGGGTAGAAATATAATTAAAATTGGTCTTCCTAAGGAAGTTGTTTAATTCAAGGATTTTTAGAATAAGCATGAGGAATTTCAAATAAAATCTATCATAAGACTTTTGAATATCCAATTCGAGAAACATACCTACTTTTTTATACTATTCCAAAGAACGAATAACTTCATGTATCAAAATGATGTTGTCAGTGATTTGCCTTCCCACTATATAAGCTCCTTGTTGATTTGAAATAAGTTTAGGTAGTAAAGGTTAGAGCCTTAAAAAAAGTGTATTGGTGAAAATATTATAAAAGGTATTACAAATACTAATAGATCTAAAAAAAATTAATTGAAGAGATTCATAATTTTTGGGAATAAGTATGAAGAAGGTATTATTGCTTTCTTTGAGGATGTATTTTGTTCTAAAAAATTCAGCCACTATAGATACCACATCATATTGGATAATCTCCTAGAAATGTTGATCCATCCAGTCTATGAATAATATCTCCTTCCATGGAGAACACAATAGATTTCACTTCATCATGATTAGGTTATTTCAAAAGATCAACATTATCGTTAAATTCAAGCACCCTATCAAATAACCTATGAAATCTTTCCTCTAAATCCTAGTTGTGAAGATGCATTCCAAAAAGGATGTTATTGAAATAATTAACCACTTCAAAATTTATCTAATTTTTATCCTTACATTTGGTATTGTCCTCTTTAATTAGTTCCAATATTTTAAGGGTGTTCTTATTTCTACATGTTGTTTGTAGGAGTTTTTTTGAGTTTCTATCCATTATCTTTAGCCATATGTTCCTAGATCTATGTCTCTAGTAGGTATCCTCCCTAGCTTCTATATTATTTAAGTCAATTAAGAATTATTTTACCTTCCAGTAAGTTTCCTAGTTCATTTTGATAGATTGAATATATTGATCTAGATCTATAAGAGACTCATAAGTTTCTTTTTTCCTCATAAAAATGTTGCCAAAGTCCTCTTTTTTCCAAACTTTTAGATTCATTTTGATCATTTTATATTTGAAGGTAAGAACAAACATATCTTGACCCTCAATCTCAACCTTCCATAAATTATTCATAGTCTTATATATCTCTAGGTGATCTAGCCACATATTTTAAAACTTGAAGGGAATGCTTATGATCCTTGGGATTTATTACTTAAGGAATACCACAGGGTTGTGATAAAATCATAGTTTGAGGAGAACTAATATTCTTCAGCAACAAACTAGGTCCCAGTCAAATGTTAATATAAGTATATCAAATATAACTTCAATTTTGTCTTCCCCTATTCTTCTATTAGTCTAAGTGTAAGAGGTTCCACACAATTTGACATCTTAAAGTCATTACTCATAATGAATTCATTAAAATCATCGATACTATCATTGTATTAAATATTTACTCCCTTATTATATTTTAGATTTAGGGGGCATTGAAATCACTTGCCAACATCTAATC
>JARHVA010002218.1:570000-805000 GCA_037957365.1 Torreya grandis | reverse complement strand
GAAATATAAAATGTGTGATGTACATATGTATTAGTTATATGTGTTTCACACCAAGTTTATAAGTGTGTGAGTAAGATTATACTTATGTGAAACAAGAGAAATAATGTTGTGAAAACATAGAGAGGTTTCAAAAAACTATGTGTTTATTTACCATACTTTTATTTTAGTGTAACACCATTAATAATAAAATAAAATTTTATAGTAAATTGATTATAGGAATATTTACCATTTTAAAATGTAAAAAAAGAAAATAGTTCTACCTTAATGGCGAAAAATAGTAAACAATACAATTTATAAAGAAATAAATTTATGGAATTAAAATGAATTTAAAAATTAGGTCACATCCATCACAACCTCTTTGATTCATGAGAAGTGTTAAATGTGTGGGTGTCCTAGATCACACATTGACATAGAGTGTGAACATGAGGTCATCCTTCACATCCACATGGATCTAGAAGATGCAATTTTTTAGCTATAGGGACAACCTCACATCCATCACACCTAAGCGGACATATGGATTGACTGTGTGGCTACATATCATGCATGCTTGATGTGGGTCATAGTATTAATTACATGTAAAAAAGGTGTATAACCTATTAAATCCATATAAGGCTCATTTATTCTCATATCTCTTTTTAGATGTAATTCAGATCTCTACCCAGTTCTCATTTTCTCCTACCTAGATGAATTCTTGTTAAATACTACTAGAATAATTATTTTTTTAAGTACTTCATAGTGGTGTAGTTTTAAATAGAATTGTTTCAAATTTTTAGTGATTTTTAATGTGAAGTATTTTCTCTTTCTCTAAGGTCCTAAGAATTTTTGGGTTTTCCACATATTTATTCATGGTCTTTCCAAAGAAATAGAAAATATTTCATGACCACTACAATTTTTTCATTTCAACCACATCATCACTTTTTGTCTCCTTATATACTTAATATACAAAATCTTGATATAAAATATTTTGATGTCTTGGTATTATAAGAAATTAAGTATCAAAATTAGTGATTCTCAAATCGACTATGTTGACCATTCACATTGACAAAAGTCTCCACTTAGAGAACCCAAGATCCATGACAATTCCCCTTTTAGAAAGTGGCATTCTTGAAGTAGTTGGCTTCACTATATCAATTCAATGTTTAGATTTGGTGTTATCCTATGCTCAAAATTATGATACTAAAATGAAGGATAAAATATTAGGTGGTGGGGACTTAATGGTAAAACTAAACAAAAAAACAATGTGTATGTAATATATTAAGATATATCTAAAACTTATCCTACTTAGTAAATATAATCTCAGAGAAGGTAAATAATTAACATCTATTTCAATACATTTTATATCAAAAGCATTACCAAATTAGATCCACTAAACCTAACTAATGGATAGCTTATCACACAAGACTAAAGGACAGGGTTATAAATCCTCTAGGCAAATAATATCATCAAATAACCCTAGAGAGGTATTTTAATGCATATAATAAAATCTAATCTAGCATTATCAGAGTTTATAACATAAAGGGGGATGGTTTAGAATAAACAAGGGATCATGATATACAAATGGGAGCCTAGATCGCTTAAAGTGTAACATCAAAATATTATAAAACCCTATATCTACACAAAACATAAGTGTATAGGTGGTCTAAGAATGAAGTTATAAATTTAAAACCTATTACTTTGTGAAATATTTATCTATCAAATGAAATAACAAAATTTATAGATACTTACCTTTGAGTGAACCTGTCAAGTCTCAATCTCCACCTTGGCCAATAGTGATTTTTAAGAGATTATTGTTTATTTTTAAGGATCACACTAGTTCAAATAAGATTTAGGCTAAAATATTAATAATTTGCATCAAAGACGTCTCACAAGATAAGTTATCTTTCCTCTATGTAAAAAGATTAATTGATGGTTTCTTCAAACATAGATGAAGCATACTTGTGATATTTAATAATGTGAAAATGAGTGTTCATCTATTTTTATTTGAATTTAGGGTTGAATTTATATAAATGGATAGGTTCTAATCCTTCTAAACTTTTAGATGATAAAGTCATCTCACCATAACCTAGTTTTGATAAAGTTATCACGAGGCTTCAAACTAGTTCAACCTAGGGTAACTTAGTTCCATATTGTGTGTCATAAATTTTATAACTAGGTAAACCATAGCTGACCTAGTAGGAAATAATGGTTATTTTAATAGTTAGGGGTTTATTGAGAGGAGAATTGTCTAGTGAATTGGATAAGTGGGGTCTATTTTTTTAGGGAGTTGGATAAACAAGACTTTTAATGGGTTTACTTATGATAGAGTAACCCAATATATTTATAAAAAACAATTATATGCCCACCCCTTTATCAATGCATGTTATAAGGCATGAACTTGAAGAGATCATAACTCGATAGGTTCCTACAATAGAGAAAGCATCAAAAAATGAAATTTTTTAAAAATATTGTGTATAAATTCCTTAGAAAAATGTCATCACTTGTCATATGAGTGTTACATGGGATGGCGTTTTGATAAATAACATAGAAACACACAATAATAAGATAACAAATTGTAGTATAAAGTGGAAAATAAATGAGAGTAATTAATTTTTGAAAATAATTAAAAGTACCATATACATACCTTGACTTACCTTTATCATTGAATGGTTCTCTATTTTAAGTATTGTATTGATCATGTATGGCATAATAACTACATTGGACAAACCCTAAGGACACAAGCCTAGAGAACAAAAACAACAATTGTAGAAAAAACATGGTAAATGGTAAACTCTCATAACTATATAAGTCACTTGGAAAATTTTCAAGATGGGATGAGAAAGTCTAATTTTGAACTAGAAAGACCAAGGAGAATTAATAAAATAAGATAAATAGGATGACCTAAAATTGAATGATATAAAATGACTGGAAAACGTAAAAAATGCATCTTAAGTAAGAAAAGTAATAATTTAGATAAAACAAAAGGCATATGAAATTTAATAATGGATCCAACATCAATGTAAGATAATTAAAAATCCATACTCAAATAAATATTGAAAAATAATGGAAACATAAACAACATTGATGAAAGAGAAGTAATAATCCATAGTCAATCAACAATGGAAAAACCAAAAGTAAACATGATGAGACAACCCCCAAAAAGATGAAAAATAATGTTAAAGGTCCCAAAGTTAAGTAAATTAAATATGAGAATGATAAGGAAATTATTAATAAATTATCTCACAATAATTCAAGGAGGAAACTTCTATTCTAATGATAGATAAACTAAAAAAGTTCATATCTTGAACATGCCTAAAAGAAATGAGGAATATGAAATATAGAAAATGGGAAAATCTTTAGAAACAAAATTGCCTATCAAAGAGGGATATGAAATGGGTAGTGAGGGAAATCAAGGAGTAAACAAGGTTAAAATAGATCTTTGTCAAAGACAAGATACTCAAATCAAGTCAGCAAGACATAGAGTATGGTAACATTAAGAACCCTAGAGAACTCACCCTATCCACACAAATTTTTATAAATGAATGATATATGATCCCATTAATTATATATTCAATAAAATAAAAATAAAACTAACTTCCCACAACATGTTTCCTATTCCTCAAGGCCCCTTAAAGAACCATTGGTATACTACTAATATTGGGTACTTGAATGAAAAACTAGGTACAACTTATTGTGTGTGTGTGTGCGCGTGTGCATGCACGCACACGCGCATGCATGCTTGCATGCGTGTGCATGCATGTGTGCATGCGTGCATGTGTGTCTGTGATAGAGAGAGAGAGAGAGAGAGAGAGAGAGAGAGAGAGAGAGAGAGAGTAAATTATGATACCTCATACCGAAGTCTACTAGCCTATCACACTCCAATGGAGAGAGAGAGAGAGAGAGAGAGAGAGAGAGAGAGAGAGAGAGAGAGAGAGAGAGAGAGAGAGAGAGAGAGTAAATTATGATACCTCATACCCAAGTCTACTAGCCTATCACACTCCAATGGAGCTCATATCTATCATGTGACCAATTATGGAGTTTGATTTTTAACTAGGATAGGACTTTTAGTTAATGTATTTTATTTTAATGATTTTGATTTTCATTTACTTTATCGATTCCTCATCCATATTGATTCATTATAATAAAACATGGGTTCTAAAAATGATTATCACTAGAGACATTACACTTGGTGGCTAGGGAAAAGAACTTAGAGAACATGGTGTCTATGACTCTTGTACTTGCATGTTAGAAAAGAGTGTAATCCTGAAACTGACCTTGGTGTGCCCATAGTAAAATTTAATAGTGGTTAATATGGAAATAAACATGAAATGATTGAGGTACCTCAAAGATTAAAAAAAACATAGTTTAGTGAGAATAGTACAATGATAATTAAGTATGAATATCATCAAAAAAAAAATCTATGTGATTAGAGATATGAGAATAGATAGTTAGTGTTGTTATAAAAAAATAATATGACTAATTTTAATAGTATGAAGATGAATCATTCAATTATTACCTTATTTTTTGGGTAATTTAGTTACCTAAGGTTGTAAACAAAATCAATTTATGAAATGAAAACTTGTGAGGAAGGCTTAGTCCTATCTAAGGTCTTATAATGCAACTAAAAATAAATATATGAGGTATAAAAATAGAGGATTTTTATAGTGAGTAAAGGTACTTTGTGAATAAGGCCCAATCGTATCTAAGGTCTTATACTACAACTCACAAATGGAAAAATAATGAGTTGTAAAAAAAAGATGAAGTTTTTAAGGCAAGAAACCAAAGACTCAAAAGAAACTTGAAGGTTGAATGATTAAATTAGAGGTTATAAAAGTGTTCATGAGGAACAACTAGGTCCTATCCATGGCCTTATGATACAAACTCATGAAATAAACAATATATGTTAAGTATCAAAGCTAGACCATAGGAGCAATGAAAGGAACTAAGGCTGCTGAGATTGATGTATTATTGCACAATAGGAAGCTTTGAATTGAAAATCATGTAATTATTTTAGCACCAAAATATATATAAATATCTAAAAAACATGTGAGATAACCATAGTATTGGAGCTTAAAATAATGACTTAACCTTTTAGGGTTATAGAGTGTAAGCCTTAGGTTGTTAAAGGGTATGAGTACAATAAATTAGGGTATAAAATATGTAATAAATATAACTAATGATTTATGAAAGAACTAAGATAAATTGATATTTATAATAAAATAAATGAAGGAGACAAATGAATTCTTATCTAGAAACTACTTAAGGTGAAGGATCCAGAGGTTGTAAACTAGTACAAGAGCTAGTCTGAGCGTCAAAAATAGAATCCAAGTGTCAAAAACCCTCCTAGATAATAACACCTTACGTTGTAAAATAGAATTGTGGAACTAGTTTCCACTTATGTCATTAGTTTCCTCTATGTAAGAACCATTCTAAGTTTCTAGGAGCACACACATATAATTTTTCCAAGCCTATTATTATGTGGGCAAACCTTATTTATGACACATTGTGATTTATTTTGTATGCAAACCTTAGACCTCCATGTGATTATGGAATTTGATTTGTCATAATTAGTAAATGTGTGGTGTTATTTGGGTACTCTAGACATCCTCAACACACCACTATGATGAGGGTTGCCTACAAATCAATACTTTGAGGAGGGATCAAGCATAATGTAGTTTTACCCACATTAGAATGAGTGAAAGTGAAAGTGAAGTTAGTATAAATTTTTGTTTGAGTGATTTGAATGAAGTTTGAGATTGGGAATTTTTGTGTTGTGATCTTAGGAGGTTTGTAAATGACTTTATGCATAATTAGGGTAGAATAGGGATTAATAGCATTGATTCGGCACAACTTATTCTGAGCTTATTTGTGTGTATTTGCATGTAATTTACATCTAGTGGATAAATGGCTAAAAGTCATGTATATAAACTAATCTAGTGTTTTTGTGTAGATTTAAATAGTTATAGGTTGAACCTAGGTGATTTAGGAATTGAAAATATATCCATTAGAACTAAAAAGAAATAAAAGGACAATAACATTGTGGCACTAGTGTCTAGTTATAGTGCTAGTGTCTAGGTGGTATAAATTTAAGCACTAAGGGATTATATGCCTAAGGAAGGGTCTTAGAATAATTTTGAGATGTTTAGAGATGTGTGTGGCCCACACAAAAGTTAGATAAGTGTGTAAATAGTCCCTAATATATGTCTACGTTTAATTTAAGGATGGGTGGTCTAAAGTAACAATCTTGGCATTCGAGTGACATTTTTAGATGATTACATTTTCCATCATTTATTTTTGATATGCAAAAAAATTAGATGACTAGGATAAAGGAAAAATAAGTGTACCTAGACTTACCTATGAGTAAAAGTCTATGAATTTTTATATGAGTATGTGAAGCATGATCTATTGTGTGTCTTAAAAATGAAACATGCATAGATTAGTCCTTATTTGTGAGATATCAAAATAAAGGTAAAAATTGAGTAAAGAGATAAGAGAGAGGAAATATTGAACACCTCACTAGGTATGTGAACTAATTTGTAAACCTAGTGACATCATGTATTTGCATGTAGATAGTGATCAATAAATAAATATGTTAAGACCCTTTTTGGATATGTATGGATCCATTCTAGCTCAATAGACACCTCAATGTGAGAAAATCACTTATCATGATTGTTGTTTTAGAACCTTTTGTACTAGCTAGAGGAATCTTCATTAATCCTATGCTAGCTATCAAGTAGTTACTTAGCACCTAGGTTCTATATGACATCTTCATAAGTGGTTTTACATGGATACTAGAGCCCAAAGGGCACAAGGAGATGGAGTTGGTGGAATGATCAACAAAGGATCAAGCTCAATAGCACCTAGCATGTGCTTTCCACTTTGGAATGAAGATGCTTTTAAGTTATATAAGGCTAAGCTTGAACTAGTATGTAAGGGATGCAACTTTGAGATAGTGAAGCTTTGCAGAATTGGTTCTAGATATAGTGAATCAATAGATATTAAAACTTAGGACTAGTATAGATGCCCTTGAGGCTTCTTATTATAGTTCCCAATATTTCTTGTGAGCCTCTAGACCTTTAGTAGCTTTAGATGAGCATTTTCTCTATTTTATTTGGTATGTAATATGTTTATCTAAATAATGTTTAATGAATAATGGATTTGATATTAAATGAGTATTGATCTAGTTTATATGGATATGCCAGTGTTCATTGATTTCATAATGTTTTTAATGGTGGTAATGATTAGATTTAATAGATGAATATTAAGTTCTACTAAGCTCTTGATCTAACTCGTTAATGTCATCCCTGAGTACGTGTTGATGTCTACAGAACCTTTGAATTAGCCAAAGTATAAGATAAGTCAAGCATCCAAGCCTTGATACTCTTGCACAAAATATGGGCATAAAATGAACTTGACCTCATACTTTCTATTGACCATCTTAGCACCAAATGACATCAAACCCAGTAACACAAAGTATTCTACCCTTGAGATCCTAGAACTAGCCTAATATAGGTTTACACTCAAATAACTAGAATAAGTACCCATAATAGGTTTTTATGCCTAAAGATAGTTAGACTCTACCCAAAATGGCTTGTGCCAATGAACATGACAATACCATTGTTGTAATGACCAAGTCCCTTAAATAATGAGTTGTACCATGGCATGACTATCCCAAATCAGGCCCTATTTCTTTCTTATCTGCACTTTAGGTGAGTGTATAAGGCTCATTCCTTATGTGAATTGATTTTGATGTAGTTGAGTGATAAATGTTGAGCATGATAGGTTTATTATATGATTTTGCCTCATTATAACTAGTCTAGAACCAACTTAGATATCCAAATAAGTGCTTAAAAGAGTAAATGACTTTGAGAAATAATGACCTTCTATATAACATTTTGGTTTTTTTTTCAGGACCCATGTTGGATTTTGTTGTTGTAATGGTGAAAAATAATAATTCTCTAACTCTCCCTTAACAACATTAAGCACTAGATGGAATAGGTGGAAGATATATTTATGCTAAAGCATCCATCCTATAAGGAATGAAAGCTAAGGAAATACTTGTATGATGCTCAGTATGAGGTCTTATTTTATTAACTACCTAAAAAAGTGTACTAATGGTTGGTTTCTTATGTAACCCATAAAAGATAAAGATATGGATAGTATCTTAAGTGGATGAAAGAGCACCTGGAGAAGCTTTAGCACCTTGATGCCACTTGGACTAGAGCTATAGATAAATGGTGGTAAGGAGTGATGAATAATTATGTGCTTGATTTTACAGTATCAACATAATCCTACTTTTAATAATTAGAGTATCATTTATTAAATGATCCTAAAGGCACATTTGTGAAATAATTTAGCATATAGCTTAATAAATTGATGGTCTATTGCTAATTTTAAACTGTAAGAATCAAAGGCTAAATTCCTTGCATGTGTGAGAAATGAAAAATGGAAGAATGGGATGTGTAGGTGAAGTGCAACAAAAGGGGACAAGTAGATTGAAACCTAAGAGATTAGAAGATATATTTATAACAAGATAAATCATAGGTTGATGGAAGATCTGGAACTTGGAGATGTATGGATCAAGAGGAAGTATCCTTTTGGTAACCCCATAGAGAGATCTTACCCCTAAAACTTTTCATATTTCTTTCCCATACACTAATTATATTTATAAGTATGAGACCTTGATTCATGACCTCCAATTATCCATCCAATGAAACATCCATCACTTCCAATTATTAATTTATTCATAGTTGATAATAAAACAAGTTAATGACGAATTTCAAAAAAATGATGAAAAATTACTTCCATATAAGTAGTTGGTGGATTAGATAAAGCAAAAATATAGTCCATTACATTTAAACAAGTACCATGGTGAAGTAATAAGGTAACTAACTCCATGGCTACTATTGGGTCATTAATTAACCTTATTAAAGATGTCCTTGAAGGAAATTTTCTAGTTGATCATTTGATCTTATCAACCCACCAATCTATGGCTCATTTCCAATTTTATGCTATTCCTAATCCAAATCTCCCATAATATCATGATATATACCTATCTCCACAACAACATCCTTATACAGAACCTAAATCATCATCAATGCAAGGCGTTTATCCACCACACATATTATTACACCATCCTTGGTAGCATGATCTATTAGAGAGGCTATGATGAAACCTTATTGAGATGTTTAACCTTGAAAGATGTTACTCTTGTGATCAAGGAGGTCCATGATGGTATCTATGATGACCATGTTAGTATAATGGCCCTAGCTAATAAATTTATTAGTAATGGATATTATTATCCTACAATAGATCAAGATGCTTACCAAAAGTGTAAAAGTGTGTACCCTACTAGAAGCATGGTAATCTTATTCATAACCTTGCATAGGATTTACAACATATTATGATTCCATGGCCATTTTCTATTTGGGGATTAGATTTAATTGGAAATATAAATCCAACATATTTAGATGGACACACGTTTATTATCATAGCTATGAGGTATTTTACCAAATGGGTTAAAGCTATGCCACTTATTTACACCACAAGTCTCCAGAGCTCTAAATTTATCCTAAATTAGATCATTTGCTATTTTGGCATTCCATCCAACATCCTATTATATAATGGCAAATCTTTTAAAAATCAAGAAGACAAAAACCTATTCAAGCACTATCACATAAAGCAATAATTTTCTATAGCCTATTACCCCTATGGGAATGAATAGGTAGAAGCTACTAATAAGAATCTTATTAGAATTATAAATAAAATAATTAATGATACAATAATAAATAGGCACTTGTAATTATATCCTACACTTTGGTCTTATCAAAATAGTATTCAAACACCCACTAGGGCCACTCTATATTATTTGGTTTATCATACCAAATCCATCTTACCTATAGAAGTGGAACTCCCCTCTTTACACATCTTATTTTGGGGAATCATTACCGACCATAATTCTAGACAATAAAGGATACAATAACTAGAAATACTGGATGAAAAACATTAGAAGGCCTTAAGTCACCTTCAAGAATATCAAAATAAGTTAAAAGGTAAATAACATAAAAAGATATCGTCCCAAGATTTTGAATTCATTGATATATTAATTAATGAGAATCAAAACAATACCAATGTAGATAGGATAAGAAGTGAAAATTTAAAGCCAACTAACTTGGGACGTATATAATTATTGTAAAATTTGGATAAAGAGCCTATAGGCTATCTACACTTGACAATGAAAAGATTGATGAGCCAATGAAAATCATGAATTTAAAATTCTTTTATACTTGATAGACTCCATTTACCTCCATCTATGGTTCCCCACTATTGAGGGAATCTTTAGTTCCATTCCATCTTCCTATCATCATTCCACTCTATCCCATCAATCTACCACTAACCCTAGTTTTAAAAGTGGGAATATGATATAGGCTTAAGTATAATTAGGAGAAAGATATTTCAAAATGGGGCAAGTCATCTATTTTTGTATGAGAGTAACATTAGTTGTGGATTATTTTGGAGTCAGTCTATCTACTTTTATATATCCTCCACTACCAAAACCTCATACATACCCTCATTGCATCCTCTTTTATGAGTGTGTCTCTTTCTAACCTCCACTTTTATCCCTTATTTTATATCTTTATTAATCCTTAAGCCATGGTCCACAATCTCCCCTTAATTTCATCATTATGGAGGGATCAAATAATAGTCTTACTCTAGGATCCATCATGCACTCTGTAACTAAATCTTGATCAATCATCATAGGCCCCCATAAATAATTATTTATGATAAAATTAGATATTTTTCTTACTCAAAATAGTTTTGGGAAAAATATACCTCATGTACATATCTCCTATTGTCATCAAGACCATTATACATAATCATTTCATTAAGTCTATTTCATACCATCACATAACTATCCATCAATTGCCATTACCTTAGTCTATTTTATCTTGATTTGTCTTTATATATATATATGTGTGTGTTTTGGCATGTGTGTTTTTTCTTATTAACAATCCTTAATTCATATATATATATATATATATATATATATAGACACACACACACACACACACACATATACATACATATATACATATATATATATATATATAATTAGATAAGTTGTCTTATTATCTTGTTATATTACTTAAATAGGAATTAGGATGGTCTAAGTGACTACATTAGCTCATCATGGGTAACTCACTTCAAAATTGAGTTCCTCACGCACATTAATTTTAATGTGCCCTTGACCACAATCATGTAAGTGGCACACATTTATTCACTGGTTTAATATTAGAATGGATTTCCTACATCATTAATGGCTTGAAATTTTCCCATCCCATCCCCCTAATCAAATCACTATCCACCTAATCATCATGATTCAATGTAAGAATCCTACCTTATTACCCCATCCCCACCCATCTCTTTGTTATAAGAGGATTTGTACCCATTCATACCTTATGAGATAGGAAATTAAAAATGGATTATATTTTATTACAACATTAATTAACATTGTTAAAATAAACACATCTGATTAATATCACATCACATCACACACCATAAAATCTCATTAATACATATATAACATATATATAATCCATAAACACATACATCTAAACATTAACCCATATAACATCATCACATAAATAATCATATATATACCATATCATCATAATCTAATTAAATTCATATACATCTACCATCAATATCTAACTAACCATTTGCATCACATCCTAAACATGTCATCCAATCATATAACTCAAATATAACCATAATCATCAAATATGTCTCATAATATAAACATCCATAAAAACATAATCATAAAATCATAGTACAACTCATTAGATCAAAATCTCATAATCATGATCATATATAATAGTCCCAAATGTCCATATGGAGTCCATGTCAAAATATGGGACCTATGGGCATAAATGTGTTATAATATATAAAATTTGAATACAACATCCCAAAAATTCTTAACTATGCTCTATGTGGTCCTCTTGGATGTTGATGTACTAACTATGATGAGTTGGATCTAAACATAGCTTCACACTGCCTAGGTGGAACTACCACCTCATATAGGTCTCTATAGTATTGTGCCTCATATGTCAACCTCATAATTTTCTACATCACATCACCCATCCCACCTACTATCATGGCTCCATCTACCTCTTCCTTGTCCCTCTCAACCACTTATACCTCCCCCTTCAAGTCTCTAATTTGAGATTGAATCTATCGAATCTAATCCTCTAACCAAAAAATATATGTGTTATGACTATAGATCTTGATCTATAAATCACTATCTAATACTATAAAGAGGTCACCTTTTCGTGTAATCCTATGATCCACCCCTGTGGCATGGCCATTTGGCCATCCCTCTGAGCTATCTTAACTTGTAACTAGGCTTAGAACTAATCTCTCTTAGTAGTAATACTACTAACTCAGAGATCCATGCATGTAACTCTATCTTGATTCACTATATCAAAGACCTCTCATCCTATATCAAAGGAGATTAGGATGGTCCTACCCCATCTCCACCCCCAATACCATTATATTATGTCCCATTCCCTCTTACTTGAGCCTAAACCACTACTTAACCCCCATCCAAGCCTCCCTAATCCCCCCATCTACATCCATAGCATATATAAATCCTTATCCATATTATACATCTTGAGCTAGGTCATTTTTATCTCCTCCATATCCATATCCTCACATGTTCCTATAACACTCTCCTTACCACCCCTTCCTCACTCTATCCCTGCATCTTAATAGCCTCACTAGTATCCTATGTGACCACCACGTGGTGTAAATAGTTATCATGCTTGTGTTTGGAATGGATGTTTTAAAATGCCATGGTATAGGGGAAATGATATTATAATCTACACATATTGTGTCTCTATCCACTAATATCCATCATTGTAGCATATCTTAATCACTCTATGAAAATATATGCTCCTCTCTTAGAACATCCTATGGCAACCCAAACTATCTTTGAACTTGATTAAGTATATACTTATCTATGATGTATTATTTGTGACCTATGAAGTAACACTCTATTAGAATATATTATGTAACCTCAACCCCATCCTCCCATCCAAACTACATCCCCTTATAAGTCATCTAGGTAATGTTCTCAGGATGTAGTCCATATAATGCCTATCTATAAAATCTCATCTCCTCAACATGGCCTCTCTATACCCCTAATAAAATATACCAACCAAAAATAATATGCTTGTGTGGATATCTAATTTCCTAAGTACCTAATGATTATTGTATCACTATGTGCTCCATATCCAAATATATAGAAATAACAAAGGAGCTAGTCTCATCTTTCCTTTGTAGGCCCCCATGTGTAACTCCCAATACAAATGAGATAAATACAATGGCCCCCAAACAAATACCCTAAAATCTTGTACCTTGCTAGAAACTATATCGCCAAACCCCAATTGGATCACTATCTGCTCTTATTTGGCAAGAGTATGCTAGTAACAAGAGACATCACTACTAGTGTCAACCTATCAATAGTCCTCATACATATGTCTATGTCCACCTATATATCTTGCACATTAATTTGTAACCTCCCTAATAATCTCTTTACCATCACACTAAGTGTGTGTGATCACCAATAGATTCTTTATCCTATCAATGGTAGATGAAAGATTTGGTACACATCCTCCAAATTAACCATCATCTATCATGTCATAAAGTGGATGATACTCATATAAAATTTCCATCTCTCTACCAATTCCATAATTAGATCTCAATCAATCCTCACCATTGGCATAGTAACAACATAATGTTGACCCAATTTTGCCCCTCTGGCAAAATCTCGGTCACCTTCTACACTAGCTATGCATGGCCAGTCATTTTAGGTTGCAATGTCCATCTTCAGGGTTTGACAGCGTTGTTTCAAAGCATTGGCTCATCGGCCTCATTCATTGGCATTCACAGTAGCATAAGGCAGAGTATTCAAATGTTCACAAAAGGGGAGAGGAAAATGCTGGGGCACTTAACACTAAGGCAAAAGGAGGGCAGACATTTACAAGAACAATGTAGTCAGCGGCAAAATCACCACCCACAACACCGGCGGGTAAAATGAGACCAAAAATAGATGCAGTCAGTGGCAAAATTGCTGCTCACAACACAAGTGGAGGAAAGGAAGCCGTTAGCATTGGTCGACGTCGTCAAAACTGCTGCACTCGGTAGCTAATTCGGTTGACGTCGGTAAAACTGCTGCGGTCAGCAATAAATCGGCTGACGTCGGCAAAAGTCCCGCATGCAGTCCAAAGAATTGGGTGGCAAATTTACCACCCATAACATCAGTGAGCAAAAAAGCCCTGCAGAATATAGGAAAAGGCCCACCCAGCCATTAGAGGAGCAAACCAACACACAAAATGAGGTAGTAAGCATGGTCTTAGCAAACTTATGATGTCATCTATAGTATTTTCTCTCTTCCCAATGAAGACTCAAGCTACCACTTGCAAGCAAAAGGCCAATGAGAGACTCCTCTTGGCTCTTCCCATATAAATAAGCAAACTTGGTCATTTTTAAAGGATCTGAATCTTCTCTAATTTTGTAAAGAACACTGCTCTCCAAATTTTCCACTTGAATCAATAAAAGACAGTTTTACCTCTTTCTTGGATAGATTATGTAGAGTATGCCTTGAATGTTGGTCTGTGTCTAGTCATTGTCTCTTGACGCTCTCACAGGTCCAACACCAGCAAACCTGTGAGCTGCAAAGTGCCATCATATGTTGCTGCCAGGAGTAGAGTTCTATTTTGGAGGTATAGAATAGGAGAGGTCACTTACAGTGTGTATTTCTTAGCACCTTGGTGAGTCCCTATTTCTTGTGCTTTCCATAAGAACCTCCCTGTCATGTCTAGCAGCCTGGTCTTTCTGCCAAGTCTCAGTGTATGCATGTTTTATTTGATCCTGAGAGTGGAGGTGAGAAGGTCATTTCATTTTTGCTATATCACCTCTTTAGAGTAGGCTATTTGTTTTCATGTTTTTCTTCTCCCTTTTCATCCCCCTCCAATTTTTAGCTATGTATATATATATATATATATATATATATATATATATATATATATATATATATATATATATATACCTGTACGTAAATTTTGTTGCCTGAAACAAACAAGATACATCAGAGGAAACTAGCCCATACCTAGAGACTCTCCTCTCCTACTTCGCCATCCCATAGGTGAGAGAGGAGTTTCCATGTTGCGGGGAGAGGGAAGGAACATGTTGTCCTACCAACTAGGTGCACTTTCCAGCATCAACACATAATATAACCTCACCATCTCCAACACACCATACTCTATTAGGGTCAACAGATGAATCTTGTAAAGTACCTATGGCCACTCCATTCAAGATGCCATCATGCCTAAGTCCTCCTTCACCAATCACACATCATATCACTACACTCATCTATTCACACATTAATTTTTATCCTATCTCACCTAATCACCTTACTAAATTAACAACCTTTCACTTGTTCCCATAATCCCTAATCCTATTCCCGTAAACTATCATCTTAACTACCTAATCTATACTAACTTACAATCCTATTTATCCTAACCATAACCCCAAGTTATAAATCCTATCAATGATTTCCATCTCTTAATCTCCACCTCCACCCCAATAGTTCCTTATTTACTAACTCCCTATCTTAACCCACAAAATCAGCTAACTAATACTAAATAACCATCATCCTAACTATTTAACCCCCCCCCCCCATTATCCTATTCATCCTTTATTCTCCCTAAATAAACTTCTTTATCCACTAAGTTCCTAACCTAACTCCTTATTCATCACACCTTAACCCTTTAAACTAATATAACATAATATCTCAACTCATAATTTAGCCCTAACCCGTAGTCTCAATGATACTACAAATCACATCTCATAGTTTTGCATAAATAGGAATATAACCTTGTAGCTATGAAAAACCATGAATCCCTTCCCATAATATCATGATATCATGACTAATTTTATGTGATATTGTAATAACATGATTATCTTGTCATAATATTACAATACTATAGCTTATGACTATGTTATCCCTATTCATAGGCATAATAACACAACTGAGGGCATTGCTCTTAGTCATGATATTGTACACATGTAATTTTTAACCTAAAAACTAAGAAATAAATTCTTAAAATCAAAGAACTTGTAGGGTATGAGTTGATTACATACTAGTGGTCCTACATTTTGAGGTCTCTAGGAATATCTGACCCTCTCACCATAATGTGAATCACATGGGATGTGATCCATGGCCCTAGATCTAGATCACTATCTTACTAAGGTTAAAATTCAAAATTAACCTTTTTCATCCCCCTTGTTATATTTGACCCCCTTTTTAAACCCCTATTACCCCTTTGACCCTTAATATACCCATTCTCCTATCCTATCAACCCCTTTTTACTCTCAAATCTTATATTCCTTATCTATCATCCTATTTAATCACAAAATCTCATCCCTAAATTTCTTGGGGCATGTATTTCCATCTCCCCATCATCCAACCCAATCTCAAGTTATAAATACATCATCTAGAGTCTTCTTAAGACTATGTAGGTAGTTCTTGGGTATAATCTTGTGCCCAAAAATAGCTCAACCATTAATAACCCTTAATCTCATCCAATCTTGGATGCGTTATATGATATTATTACATCATTTTATGTTATTAATCTCATATCATGTTTATTATTATCATAAAATATTGGTTTTTATCCTTCCCTACCATGTTTCCTTGCTATAAGAACTATCACTAGATTGTATCCTATTTCATGTCTTTATTTCCTAGATAATATCTCTATATTAAGAATTCACATTTTATCAATCAAACTCTTTTCTAGAAATTGATCATTTATATAGAACCCATATCTCATGTTTAATATAGTTTTTCCCCTATCATATATGCTTGGGGCATCTCAATTGTATCTCCATCTCCATCATTACTTGGGGCATCCCAACCCTGCATCATCATCCTAGTCTTATCCCACCCCTATCTATTTCTATTCAAGTGACCATCTACATTGTTTCTCCCTAAATTCTCTCTCAAGGGGTAATCATACCTACTAAATAACATTTCCATCCATGACCATGGTTTCTCATATATGGTCCATTACCCTTCCACATTTCCACTCATAATAACATTTAAAATATGGGAAACATGTATGCACCAAAATCCACTCATCCTAATAAATTTATTAAATCCACTAATTTAAAAAATTAAATCATATTCCTAGTCAATTAACTAATATCATATTCCTACACAAGTTTCCTACATCCCATGAGCCTTAATACACCCTTTAAACTACTTAATCACCCTCATTAATCCACTAACGAAGCCTACTTACCTAGGAATCTACCCACTAGCCCACTTGAAAAGTTAAAATTCCCTTTTATTCACCTACATATATACCACCTTCTTATCCTAGCATTTCCTACATGCCTACTCCCTTATGGATATTTTAGAACTAGAGAATTATAAAATATCCTCTAATATATCCTTCCCCCTCTATAATCCTCTATTATAGAGGTTTTAAAAGAATTAAAAATTCCTTGTAAATTCCTGAACCATTGATCTCAATAGCTTAAGATTGCATATGAGCCATTAATTTTCCCTCCCATGGCTTGTATATACAATCCATACCTCCATGACAAACTAACTTGGTAATTTGGAAACTTTGAGAATCTTGAGAGACATAATCATAAATTATACTTGAAGACATTATCCAAGCACTTCCACATCCTTGTCAAAGACATCAACAACCCAAGAATCCATTGAAGCCATTATCAATCTCAATCAAGTAATCCAAAAATCCAATCATTTTTTAATTAATAGGTTTTACAATATTGGAGAGGAGCTCCAAGGGAAAAAATTATGGTAATTGAATCCATTTTAAGTATCAAATTATTCTTTTATCCCCTCCTTTGATGTTGTTTGCATTTTTGGGTTCTTATTACTTAAAATAGTAATATAGTAAATAATCCAAAATAGACTGAAACACTTGGTGCCATGTTGATCTAAAGTATTTTAGGCCTAATAACATGTAATTTAGTATTCCAAAAAAACTTGGTGTTAATCCTTTCATGAAAATTTACAATACTATAATCCCAAAATTGTTGGTACAATATATGATTAAATCAAGAATATACTGAATGTAAGAATTATCTCTCATATACATCATTTCATTTGGGTGGATAACATCATGCCTATTAGAAATAATAATTGAGAATTGAGTATTTGTGTAGATTTTCACATTTTAAATAACACCTTACTCATGGATAATTACCCTCTACCTATCAAGGATCAAATTCTACAAGTTATCATAGGGTATGAAATGATGTCCATGTTAGACTAATTTTTTGGAATACAATCATGTTGATGTTTCTATAAAGGATCAGTATAGTACAATATTCAAAACCATGTGGTAAACATTCAAATACATGAGGATTCAATTTGGTGTCATAAATGTAGATGCTAAATTTTAGATAGAAATGGATTTAGCCTTTAGATATATGAAGAATAAGATCATAGTGATCTTCCTTCATGATCCCACATTTTTATTTAAAAAAATGGAAGATCACATTGAACACTTGAAAATGGTTTTTGGGATATGCCAAACTCATGGGACATATATGAATCCCAAAAATGTATATCTTTATAGTAATCAAAGGTAAAATCTTAGGACATGTACTTTCCAAATAAGGTACTATGATTGACCTAGAAAGAGTAAAGGCAATTCAATAATGACCTCTACCCACAAACAAGTCTAACATACATTCATTCTTTGATAAGGTAAAAATTATTATAAGATTGGTTCTTGACTTTGACAAACTACACCAAGAGGCTATTGTAATGTGAAAAAGGCTACTTTTTTTATTGAAATCCTTTCTAACAAGCACTAGACATAAACACCACTTTTTTAGGAATTTTTTGAGCCCTTATCTTACTTATTCATTATGAAAATATATAGTTTTTCATCTAAGGATATCTACTTAAAATTTTCTATGAAATAATTTTAAAAATTTCTCATACTTTACCTTCACCTAAAGGGACTCTAAATATGGTCTAATATATATGAAAATGGAATTGAGTAACTTATTTTTCCAATCAATCAATTCATAATAAATATAGTTAGAATCATCATGTGTAATAATATTGTATATAATTTATACCATTTTTTAATTTTCACAAAACATGTGTATCTATCATGAAATAGTGCATGTAAATCCCCATGATAGGTTAGATTTAGGAAACTAATCATGCCCTAAGTGTAATGTTTCATAAATAAGATAAAATAATGCATATTTTTGTGTCTAATATCCAAATATATTTATTATAAATGTTGTAAAAAATGTGTCCTCATGTATGGATCAATTTATGTCAATCATCCTCAAATAGGATGATGGGATACAGGGGGAAATAACATGCCTTATAATAGATAGAATAGGAGAGATGGAATAATATTGATATAGATAACTAATTATTAGGTCAAAATATGGATAAATCCTCAAATGATAATTATAGTGCATGAGACAAAAACATTCCTTCATGTTCAAATACATACATAAGATAATAAGATAAAACAATATATGTATCATGTGGTAATAATAATCATGTGTCTATGTATATGTAAGTTTTAATCACCTAAAAGTGTTAACTAGATGGTAAGAGTGTCTCTTGAGTTAAAATATTCATATCTTAGCACTAGATCTATATTAGATCCTTAGACACACTTTTTTAGTCATTGAACAGACCACAATCACATATAGTTAGTGAAAACACAATCTTGGAACTATATTCTCATATCCTAAAACAACTTTCATAGTAGTTTTACAAGTATACATTATCATTTCATTTGGGAAACTACACCCATATGGTACTAGTGTCCCCAATTGGGTGTTATTGTCCTTTTCCCTAACTCTTCCCAATGTAAACTTTTTTAAATGTGTGCCCCTTATAAGGGAGGCCTAAGCATATTTTATTATACACACAAGTTATATAACTATATAAATATAAGTCTAATTGATCTATATTCTTTAGATGGAAAATAGATTCAAAAGCACATTTAAACTAAAGATAAGTTGAGAAAAATAAAGGTATTTGATCCCTATTCTTCCCTAATTATGTATACTACCATATATAGTAGCCATAAGACTAGTTTTCAAATATTTTAAAGCTCAAGAACATTCAAGGAATCCAAGGCCACTCTCATTCTAGCATTCACTTGAACACTAAATTAGGTTTTCTAGGCACACCACAAAGCTCTAGGTTTCATTAATGTGGCAATAGGAACTAAAAGCATAGGATAAGGTTTTCCCAGAAAATAGTAAGAATCCTACAAAGGGGACACTACAACCACTTTGAGGAAATTACAACAACATGGTACTACCTTTCATATGGGGTGGTACTATCTAGTGAGTAGACATACTCTACAATCCTATTGATGACACTCAAAACTCTCTAGAACTTAGTTTCATAACCTAGACCATCTATGATAGTCAATTTTTAGATAAGTCTATATTTATGCCTATTTATTACTATTTTTAGAAATTCAAATTAGGTCAAATGCTATAAAAAATTAGTACTTTATTATTTTAATTTATTTAATTGATTTAGAAATCTCAACCCTTTAATCTAAACATAGGATACATAATTAAACAATAAAATGATTAAATCATTTGGTCAACCCATCTTACTTTGAATATTACTTAAAACCCTAACTTTCATTAATCCAAGTTTTTGTGCAATAATTTAGGGTTGTCTAATTCTCATTTTATGATTTTTTTAGACAACTTAGCCAAATTAAATCACTTTCATGTTAGGGTTTCAATTTATTTTACATACAATTTAAATTAGTGAAAATAAACACTATATTCAAAAATCCCTAACCCTATATAACCATAGGGTTCACATTTATAATAGTTATTGAGTCTCAATTTACAGCTTTCTACCATGGTTATCATGATATAATCCATCTTTCACTTTATGGTATAAATATTGGTACTTTATTTAGCATGTTTATTAGAAAACTATTTGTATAAAGGTAAACATGTATGTCACTCCTATCATGGATTTTATTCAAACTAAGATTATTTTATCTATTATTCCTCCATCATGTGAGCCCCATATTTTTTAGATAAGTTTTATATGGCTCACTTTGAGATACCTCTAATTACTACTAGGTGATAGAGAACTCAAAAGACTCCTTTTGTTTTACCTCTACCTAGACCACTTGATAATCTATGATCCCATCTTGCCTCTATTACTCTCCCTTAGAAAATAGCAAATCCTGCTAATATAGTTGTCAATAGGTGGAACATGATGCCTCATTAGTTATACATGAGTATCATAACCCCACCAGCCCTCCTCATCCCCAAGACACTAAAACAACACCCAAAGATTAGAATAGATAATTTTATATTATGGATCAATTAAGGAATACATTTATAAAAATATCTATATTGGAATTACTACAAGAAATAACAATCTTAAAAGATATCATGTTTCAAACAATTAATCACACATCTATGCCTTGAGACACTAATCCATCCTACTTTGCATATGTCAAGAATACTATAAAAGATGTGGAGGATGTGATGTCTTTCTCTAATGAGACTTTACATTCATAATTATTAATTTATCAAAACTTTACACTTTTTATTCAATCTCAAATCAACAACATAGATATTAAATGAGTTCTAATCAATAGTGGTTTAAGGCTCAATATATATAATCTCACATTTTTTCAAACCATGAAGGTCGGTATAGTATCTATTTAAAAAACATAAAATAACATCTGAAGGTTTGATGACATTACTAGATAGACATTGGGATCAGTCACATTGGATATTATAGTGTGACCAAATACATTATCTACACACTTTCAAGTGATGTCAAACCATTTACATTATACTTTGTTACTCTAAAGACCCTAGACACATTCTATGGAGGTTGTACCTTATAATACTCATAAATGTGTCAATTTTTTTCATGATGGGTACTTGTACACATGTGTAATAGATAATCAACCATTAAGATATTACAAACTCACTAAGACTCTTATGCCAATTACATCATATGGGACACTTCGTGTTTTCATCAAACCTCTACCTTATCAGATTACCATTAAGAATATGCATACTTATGATGTGGGGGAGTCTATTGAGACTTTTCGTAAACCACCTTCATAAATTTTTATAAGATTATCACTTTTAATAATGATTGAGGGATATGCTCTCTAAGCACAGTTACCTTTACCAATGATTGAGTACCAACCGCTCCAAACATAGTTACCTTCATCGATGATCAAGGATTAGCATCTCCCAATATTGTTACATTAACCAATTATAGAGTAATAAACTCTAATAGTACATACATCCTCATCCAATATAGTTGATAATATTCTCATAACCAAGTTACCATACTTTTTAATTTAGAAGAGGATTACATTTATAATTCTAAAATAGATTCATATGCCACTGCATATGATGATCAACCACATATAGACATTGATGATTATTTATGTGGATTGAGATTTACACCAATATACACATGAGAGTATATAGATAATTCAAAGGAACTTATACCTCACCCAACACCAACAACCTCTCTTGTTCAGGATTTTACAACAAAGGGGTCCTATACTCAGTCACTATCAATAGTAGATCCCTTGATATATTTAGTACATATGGTTTCATCCATGAATACCAATTTAGTCATATAGATTTAGGTAGGGAGATCACAAGTTATACCACACTAGATATTACAAATATTACTTGATAGAGGACTTATTATATTACCCACACTTTGAATAGATCATCTACTAGATTTTCACCATAGGAAGGGAAACCGTTATGCCACTTTCATATAATCACAAGACATTCTATAGACATGTGTACAACATAACATAAACTAAATAAAATTAAGGCTAAGGTAACTATCCATATCATACAATCTCCATCTCCATAAGAACCACCACCAATGATATGAGATATTATATGGATATGAGCACTATGACAAAGTCATTACTAATATAGATATTCATAATATGATCCAGTAAATATACATATATTTTTAGTGGATAGATATCATCCCCATGTGGTTATAGATGAGAATTTTCATCCTAATACTTTCACTTTGTGATTTTTACACCACATTGGTTATCAAGAGATTGAGATATAGTATGTTATACACTGCTAAGACTTCATCAGTCATAATACATTATTGATTGCATGTGACCCCAAGGTGGCCAATACATTATTCTTAATTTTGAGAAAAAACACTCACATATAGGTTATAATTGGTATTAGATGGTAACAAGTGATCGATGCAACATTTAATCCATTAGAGAGATGTTTGACATTCACTCCTGATGGACACATGATTTGCATTTTACATAATGACATAGATGAGAACCACATGTTTCACACATATACTCCATAACCTAATGTAGTTTAACTTGGGACCATGCAAGAGGCATAGTACATAGTTGAGCAACATACCATTTAGATGCACAAACTCTAGATTCATTCTAAGGACAAATCCCCACTATTACATATATATTGGTATGATTATGGTGATGATGATGACTTATTTAACTTTGTTTAGGCTCAATATCTAACACTAGATGGTATTCCACTAGATCCACCATTTGATGATCCACATCCCATGTATGTGATCTTGGGTTTATAGATACATTACAATTTTACTATATTTGGTTTTATTTACATTTCCAACATTTACATCTTCTTATCTATTGCTACATAATTTATTTTCATTTGCTTGTACATAGTTTATACTTAGAAAACACAAAAACCATATAACATTTCAAAATACAAAAACATTCAAATATTTCAAAAACACAAAATTTATAGACTGTATGCATTTCTATGTTTACACTTTTAATACTTGCCAAATATTGCATATTTTTAGCTATCCTAGTATAGTTAGTTTTATCATACAAGTATGTTTCACTTGTTCTTATCGAGTGCTTACAAATTATATATAGGACTCCAATCCACTACACTAATCTAGAATAGCTATCATCTACCCATTATGGGTATTTACACCAATCCATGTTTATGTATTTGATACATCCACCCACTTGGGGGGCATCTCATACACAATTTATATAACCAAGTTCTATCTTACTTAGCATACATCCCATTTTATGCATTGATTTATCTTGATCTTGATCATTATTACTCATTTCATAGATTATTTTCTAACTATCACTAGTTACACTCAGTAAATATATATCCTAGCATCTACATAGATTTATACTACATAGTTATACATGATTTCATATCTATTTATCTTATATTAGACTTGATTATGTTTCCTATGTTTCTTCCATCTTATAGGACATTTGAATATGTCATTGTTCTTTGGCTCTATGTCACTTCTCTATTTATATGCCTTGGACATGTGCCCATGTCCTTTGTGTGTGATTTATTGTTTTTATATGTGGAGATTTGAACATGTCCTTCTATGTTTCTCTATTCTAAATTAATTGTTGATTTTGTATGTGGACATTTAAACATGTCCTTTTATGTATTCATTCTTAGATTTAGTGACATGTGCCCATGTCCCTTGTATTGTAGCCCCTTGGCCTATATTTTAGGTGTCTCATGTGTTTGTATGGATGATTATACAACATGATGCTTGTATTTTATTGTAACACACAAACACACACACACACACACACACACACACACACACACACACACACACACACACACACACACACACACACACACACACACACACACACACACACACACACACACACACACACACACACACACAAGTTTTTTATGCCATTAGGGATCTCATGCATATGTCATTCCTAATTGGGTGTTGTGATGGTCATCATGCCCCATCCCCCTATGTAGTTACTTAGATTTGATGATGTACACCTTGATTACATATATCTTGATGCCCTTGTGTAATGATAAATTACAACATACATCATACATTACCTACTTATGCTTATATTTATTTACATGCTAATGTTATTCTTGTATATTGTAATGGAATATCATTCACATGATCCAGCTAACATGTTTTGTAGAGGTACTTATTTAGAGGGAAGTTCTTACATAAGTTTCATAAGTATCCTCGAAAGAGGGGGAATTCATAAGGGTTTGTCATAGAGATCAAGCTCCTAATTTTATATTCAAATGAAAATTCTAGTAGACAAGATTAGTTTTAGAAATCAAACATAGGTCAGATGCATAAAAAATATACTTAGATAATAGTTTAGATCACACATATTTTAAACTAGGAAAAAATTAATGCCCATATTGGGACACTAATACCACAAGTAACTACTATTAGTATAAGGTGTTATTTTCTAGTATCCCTAGCTTTAGGATAGTCTAGATCATTTAGACCAATACACCATTCATAATATAGATTTGCACATGTATAGTCATAGGTTTGACAATTATGATCATATTTTGCTCAAATTCATTCATTAAAACTCATATTCATACCAGTTTCTTATATTTGGGGGCATCATGCATGACATGGTCACTCTCACATTCAATTAAGTTACATAAATTTAATTACTATATGCTAGTTTCAGATTCATTAAACTCAAATACTAGATTGGGGGCATGTGTGCAAAAAATTAGTTTATATATACTTAGTTGCACACAAGTTGATTAGATGGAATGGTAAACTTCATGTCATTATATACATTTTATACACTTGCTATCACATTCTAGGTTAACACTAGATTTATGCCTTATTCCATCTATAGTGGTTATCACTCCTGAGTGGCCTATAGCCACCTAATATATTCAAGTGGATATGGAGCTGACATATAAAGTTATAATTACCTAGCTATATGCTTTCAACACTTTATGTAGTTCAGTTATAGATGCATCTACAACATATGAGTGAAAAAAGATGGAGTCATGCCCTACTTGAGTTGTTAAGTCACCCACATGAGAGGTTTAGACACACAGTATTATCTAAGTTATTCATAAATTGGGATCCACCAAGAAGGGGTGGGTAATGAAGGAGTCAAAAATAGATTGATTTCTTTAGCCACCCATATGAGGATTGAGTAAGCCATCAACTTAGTCTAAGATATTTAATGATATGATCACTATGTACATTCACAGACATAGGTTTTCACTAGGTTCATGCATTGGCTCATTACCCAATGAGGTTTATTCATTCATTTCCTCTCCCTTTACTCAACTTTACTTAGTTAATTTATTCTAGAAAGTCTTTTGATTTTGATAATCTCTTAAGCAAGGACTGATTTTTTTATGTTTCATTGAATTACATTTCTTTGGATCATGTTCTATATATGTAGACCTATATTCATATACTTAGAGTCAACTACATAGGCTTCACTTTAAAGGTAAGTCTAAGTATGCTTCTTTTTCCTTTATAATACTCATTTCACTTTGTTGCATTAATATCATAAAGTGGGGTAAATGTGATTACCTAAAAGTGGTAATTAGATGTTAAGAGTGTCCCTTGAGCTAACTTATTCCTAGGTTATACCTAGACCTAACCTAGAGCCTTAAGACACCCTTTTTCAAGCATTATTAAAACCACAATCACTTATAGATAGTAAAAACCTAGTCCCAAAATTGTCTTTCTAGATCTAACCCAAATTGCTTATTAGTCTTCCAAGTGAACATTAATATCACATTTGGGATGCTACATCAACATAGAACTTCTATCCCTAATTGGGCACTATTGCCCTTATCCATAACTCTTCCCAACAGATACTTTTTCAAATGTGTGCCCCTCCTAAGGTTAGCCTAAGCATATTTTATTATCCTCACAACCTAAAAAACTCTATAAATACAAATCTAATTGACCTCTATTTAGTAAATGGAAAATAGAGTCAAAAGTGCATTCAAACCATACATATGTTGGTAAAAATTAAGGTATTTGATTTGTGTTCTTACCTAATTATGCATACTACCATATACAATAACCATAATCCCAAATTTCAAAGATTTAAAAGATAAATTACTTTCAAGGCATCTAAGTCCACTCTCATTCTAGTATTCACTTACACTTACATTAAACACTAGGTGGGAAAAATACATTACGTTTGATCCCTCTTCAAAGTTTTGGTATGTAGGTAACTCTCTTCATAGTGGGGTGTTAATAATGTCTATCCTATCCTACTAATGAACACATAATTATTTTCCATACCTTACTTACAAGGAGAATTAGGTTTTGCACACTAAATCAAGTTTTCCAAGCACACCACATATCTCTAAGTTTCATTTGCACAAGAATAGGAACTGAAAACATAGGCATAGGTGTTCCAAAACAAAGGAACATTCTTGAAAAGGGGACACTACTGCTACTTTGAGGACACTACATCAACATGGTGTTATTGTCTATATGGGGTGATATTATCTAGTGAGCAAACAGACTTTAAATCTTAGTGATGACACTCAAAACTATCCAGAACTCAATTTTTTATAACTCAGATCATTTGCAATAGTCACATTTAAGATAAGTCTATATTTATGCCTATTTATTTTTATTTTTATAAATTTAAAAAGGTGAAATTATATAAAAAATTAGTAATTAATTATTTTAATTTATTTAATTGATTTAGACATCTCAACCCTTTAATCTAAATATAATATTTACATAGTTAAACCTTAAAAAGGTTAAATCATAAATTAATATCAAATATATATTAGATACAATGTAATAAATTTAGACACAAGTGTGTGATAGGGAAATATGTATTAATATAATATTCATGGAGAGTAGATATGTGTATCCTTATCTAATACAAAAATATAGGTATAGATGTGATTAGTGAACCTTATAGTTGAGGTGAATATAATGATGGTGAAGATGTTTTTATCTAAAAAGGATATATAAAATGGATAACTTATAAGGACCATGAAGTTATAATTATGCTATTGTAAATTCTTGTCATGTACACTAATGTATAATATAAATTCATGTATATATGAAATATAACAGTCATAACATATGAATATGTAAATGGTGTTTGTATAAGTCATAATATTTTCAAACTTTATCAATTACTAATGCTTTTTCTCTTGCAAGAACCCATCAAGTCTAAATATCGCTAAGTAAATGCCTTAAAGGGTGAACTAAGAAATAGTTGGATACACCATTAATGCTTCTTAGGATTGTTGTCCTTTATACAACTACTTGATATCTACACAAACTCCTCATGTATAATTATCTAAGCCTTGTCACTTTTCTTACCACCTCCTCTAAGAAATTCATCACCTTACTTAGCCACTTCCTAAGCCTAACACCCTTTTTGACATTTTAAAGTATACTTTTAGCCTAGGTCAACCCTGTATTTAATTAATTTAAAGCATGTTATGGGTTTAGGTTGACCTTGGCTGACTTAAACAAGGAGCTCACTTTTTTTATGAAGTAAAGATACAAAGTTAAATTTCACCAACCCTATTAGCTAAACTTTTGAAAAGGTTTAGAGTTAGATTTAATTATATATAAACATCTATTTCCATCATTTAAATAGAAAAGAATAATAAGAATATTATATTACACATATACTTATCACCATTCTACTTGAGGAGGATTGCTTAGGTTTTCAATACTTTCTTTGGAGATATGGATTTTATCTTGTGAAGAAGTATTTTGGGTGTATAGAGAAGTTGTGTATCCTATAGCTAAATTTTATTTGTTATAATTAAATACCACAACAACCTCTTTCAAATAACCTTAATGAAGGGAGAGATTATGACTCAAAGAGTCTATCTTCAAAGGTAGGTATTACTAACTTTATTCCTCCTTGGTAAGAGTAGATAGATTTGTATTTGTATTTATCTCCCAGGCATTAGGATTTCCTATACATTGAATTTAGTATATATCTTCTAAGCATGTTTAATTTTTATTTTTACTACACCCACTTTATAACAAAAGCTTTGGTGAGCACTACATTAGATTTTAATTTACTTTACATATACTTTTTTGAATATGAAAACATAAGACCTAGCTAGGTTTATTGCATAGTGTTTCTTGACTAGAGGCTTTGGAACCCTCTCTAGTGATGTTATTATGGTAATATATTCTTATGTCAAGAAAATCGATCTTGGTCGTGACCTCGAATATCTAATCTATCAATAATCAAAAGTGTAAATAGGATTTATCTTCTCTTAGATATGATTTATTAATAGGTCAACTGCATTTTCCTTTAAATACATTCTAGTGAACTTGATGTCAATCTAACCTTTTTAGTTCTTCTTTCACACATTCATTTTATCATCATATTATATTTATATTTTTTAGTAATATATCAAACCTATCAATATAGTTATAATAGTCTATGCATAAGTTTAACACATAGTAACCCAAAAAACAACTTTATTCTATTAATGTAAGTCTTCTCTAAGTATAGGTGATTGGATTGATTATCTCAACACAGTCTTATTCTTCAATTATAGGATTGCATATGTAGTTGAACCAATTGACTTTGTTCATGGTTCCTATTTCTCAACATATAGGTTTTGAAAACTCCATTGACCTAGTTGACTCTATTTTTAGAATATTTAACTCATTATTTGAGCATCAAAACATATTTTTTTACAATTTAAGCATATTTAAACCCACCAATTTTCATTCTTACTCTCTCCATTATTTTAGTCTTTCATTTTTAGTACTATTTTTCACAAGTTTGTAGTCTATAAAACTACATCCCTATAACAAATTGGGTTAACTAGATTGACATTATTTTATAGCTTATTTTAGCCTACTTTATATTTATAAGACATAATCAACCTGTTAAACTATGTTCTTCTAGATATTACTTTTATAGAATAGTAGTAACCTAGTAAACTATGTTCTACATTGTTTTCATATAATGTCACTTCAACCAACTATATACTCTTTATAGTCAATGAAATTAACCTATTTTTTATACTAATTAGTTAAATTTTCATTTAGTTTCTTACATGTTTAGAGTAACAAACATATACTAATTAGCTAGTTTTTTAATTTACTGATTTAGTCACACTATTTTTCTCTTTTAGACACACTTTAAAATCACTTAAAACAAAAAAGAATTAAACATTTATCTTCTGAAGGCCTACCTATGTATATTTCATCACCAAGTGGGAAGATGACTTGGTTTTCTAGCCAAGTATAAACATGTGGTTGATGTTATATATTGCCAAAGCACCTGACACCTTTATCTCTACAAGATTATAAAGTGATCAGGTAGGCCCCAATACTAAGACAATATTATATACACATAATATTTTCAAAATTTATCAATTACTAACACTTTGTCTCTTGTAGGAATCGATCGAGCCTCAATCTATCTAAGAGCATGCCTTAAGGGGTGCATTAGGAAAGGGGTGGGAAGACATTGTTGCTTCATAGGATTATTTTTCCATTACTATCACTTGATATCTAGAGAACCATCTCCTAAAAACATTCCCCTAAGCTTTACATCCTATATTTCACCCTCTTCTAGTCATTTTCTACCTTCATTAGCCCTTCCCTAGACTAAACTCCTTTTTGATGGTTTGTCATACAATGTCAGCCCCATAAAACCTATAATTTAATTGATAAAACTCATTTAAGGTCTATGTCTACTCCTACCTAACCTAGAGTGGGACCTAATTTGATTTTATTAATAATGATACATAGTTGATTGGGTTGACCCTCCCAATTAAACTTTTGAAAAGGACTAGAGATAAATATAGCTATATATACACACTCATTTCATCATTTATTAGAGAAAGAGAAGAATTATATATATATATATATATATATATATATATATATATATATATATATATATGCTTATACACCATTATACTTGAGGAGCATAACTTAGAGTTTCATACTTTATTTGAAGATAAATATCTTGTATTATGGAAAAGTCTTTTGGATGCATAAATAGGTTGTGTAGCCCAAAGATGGTTTATCATTGTCATCCTTACATACCACAATAATATCTTGTGAATCACCTTGGCCAATGGAGATATTGAGGCTCATGAGTTTGTCTTCAGAGGTAAGAATTCATAACTTTGTTCCTCCTTTGTAAGAGTAGATAGATTTACATTTATAATTCTCTCTCATACGTTAGGATTTCATATACATTGATGTGACTATATATCTCATATGCATGTTTAAATTTAATGTTTATTACCCTGACTTTAGTCCATAAGATTTGGTGAGCACTAGATTAGATTTTTACTTTGATTTTATCATTTAGACTTAATGAATATGAAAACATAAGACTTAGTTAGGGTTATTTCATAGTTTTACTTGACTAGAGGTTTTAGAATCCTTCATATTGATTTTATTATGGTAAGAGATCCATTGACGAGGTTTAGTAGATCCATATTGGTCATGGCCTCAAATATCTAATGTATCAACAATCAAAAGTGTAAGTACGATTTATCTTCTCTGAGCTAAGATTGATTTATAGATCAGTTGCATTTCTATTTACATACATTTTGGTGAACCCAACATGAATATAACCCTTGAAGGTTTTATTTAACATGCTCATTTTTGTCTTCATATTTATATTTTTATATAGTTTTAGTAATGTATCAAACTAGTTGATAAAGTTCTAACTTTATGTGTGTAATTTTAACACACAGACACTTCAAAATGAGTTTGTTATGTCTGTGTAAACCTTTGCCAATTATAATTTATTAGTTAAATAAGTTTAACATATTATTATTCTATAGTTATAGCTTAGCATACATAGTCAAATAGGTCTACTCTATCTGATATATTATTTTGTCAACATATAGGTCAAAAAATAATGTCAAACATGTCAAATTTATTTTTTATCTCTTCTTTAGCACATAGGGTTTTACAAACTTGATCAAACTAGTTGACCAAATTGGTAGAAATTGAAATCAATAATGAGACACCATATCATTAACATTTACAATCCAAATCATCTTCAAAACCACCAAGGTTCCATTATTTTATCTCTCTGTCATGTCATTTATTCCTTTAATACTATTTTTCATAAGTTTTCACCCTACAAAATTGTAACCTTAAAACTAACTAGGTTGACCTGGTCAACATTGTTCTATAGTTTGTCTTCTATCTAAGAGACATAGTCGATCTGTTCAACTTTGTTCTTAAGGAACTTATTTCTATAGAATAGAAGTGGTCCAGTAAACTCTATTATATATTGACTCTATACTATTCTCAATCAAGGAATTGACATATATTTCCTAGTAATTAATTCACATTTTTTAAAGTTTTTTTCATTCTTAGAGTTACTCACAAATTCTAAAGAGGTTGTTTTCAAATCAACATTTTATTTACACTACTTTACTCTTTTGCACACACTTATCCTCCCAAGGTTTACCTACTTGGAGTTCATCACCAAGTGGAAAGCTGACTTGGTTTTTTGGACAAGTATAAATATGTGGTTAAGGGTATTTATTGGCAAAGCACCTAATGCCCTTATTTATTAAATATTATGAAGTGAGTGGGTAGGCCGATACCAAGCCAATACCATTGCTAGTATAGATCTCTTTTAGCCAAAATGTCCTAAAACTAACCTTAGATTACTTTTTAGTTCCCTATTTCAACAAAATTTCCTATCACATTAAAATAAAACTTTATTATAATATAATAAAACTTAAGGTGAGCAATTATTTAGAATTTACTTATCATTTCCAACTTGATCTTTGATCATTATGTGTTGCATCCAAAACTTGCATTGGATAACATTAGTGCAAGTTTTGTGTTGTGTGATCTAATTGGATCAGTCATATTGATCCAATTATTTATGTGTTTTATTTAGCTCTTGATTAAAAATTATAATTAAAAAAAAATCCCCTATTTAAGAACATAGTCATATTGGTTGATACAATCTCTTACAAAGTGTTCCACCTTCTTGCTAGTAATACACAGTCAACCTACATGACTATGTCTTATTATCCATTTGTTTAATTATATGTTCATTGGTACATAGTCAAATGCCATGACTATGTATCCTTATCAGCTTGTTTATCCTTCTAATATCCAATACAGAATTGACTTTAATGACTGTGTATCTTTATCTTTATGTTCTCTTCCCTAGGTTATAGAACACAGTCAATCAATTTGACTCTATATCCAATTTTCTAACTTTGTCTTTGCATCATCATTTCATTTTAGCTTCTTTCTTTCATCATAAAATCCCTATTTGATTAAAACACATAGTTGAACTCAATGGATATGATGATCTTTACCAGTCCTAATAGGTTTCCCTATAAATAGCTCATGGCTTCAACTTTAAATGAAAATAATGTGCATATGGCCACTCAGACTATAAATTATAAGACTCCTCCTCATTCATCTTTAGTTCATAACCCTCTTTAATCCTTATAAGGTCAAATTTAATTAGAGTATACTCTAAATTTTTTCTTCATTAATGATTTTCCTCAACATAGGGGAAAAGACCTTTCAAATATTTACAATCTCATGATAAGTGGTTAAAAAGAAGAAATCCATTCACCTTTTTCCACATTATCTCATGTATTTGGGGTAAATAACTTATTTTCTTCTCAACCTCTCATTTTTACTTTGAATCCTCATACCGTGAGCTCTTCTTCCTTGATTTATTCCACCTCCATGCTAAGTATCTCTACTAACATGGCAGGTTCAATTTATAGTGGGCCTTTTCCAAGACCTACCCTTATCAATACCTCAACTAGTGAATAATTTTACACCAATGGTACCCATGACGATATTTATTTTTTCTCTTATAATTCCTCTACTAGTGCATCATTTGCTACCAATGCTAACCATGCCACTAGTACTTCTTTCTCTTATAATCCTTCTACTAGTGAATTTTTTGCTATACGTGTGAATCATGCCACTAAAACCTTTTTTAATACCCATGCCTCTTAAGACACTAGTTTTTTTCATTCCACCACTAATAGTGGTATCCAAACCACTAATACTAATGCTAATGCTTTGTTACCACATAAACTAGTCAAAATACCACTCAAACCCATCAACTCTTATTAAAAAATCTTAATCAAATGAATGATTTTCAGTCTAATAATTTCAACCAAATGATTCAATTGTATAATCACCTTATTCACCTTAAAAATAAACCTCAATAAGCTCCATGGGGAGCATAAAATCAAAACTACCCCCACCCCCATTAGGGATTCCCATGGCAACCTCATTCCTCAACCACCTCTTGTTAACAAAACAATTAAACATCTTTAAAATAAACCTCTTACGTCTCAAATTATTAATATAGATATAGGAGGTATCACACATACCATTATTTATAATGGATCAACTAATACTACCTTACATTTAAAAACATTTGGGAATCTTTACAAAGATTAGGTCAATTTAAACACTTTTTCCACTACCAAGCTCTTAGAAAAAAATCCTCTTTAGGGACTCTTTAGATTGGTATAATTAGCTCAAGTTCCATTCTATCACTAGTTTGGAATATATAGTTAATGCTCTAGTAAAAGAGTTTTAAACTAGTGACCTCCTTGAGAATACCTTGGCTAATTTTATCAATTGCAAGCAACTTGAAATTGAAATCACCCAAGATTTCATCAAATGGTGGAAGACTTGTATAATAAATGTGAGGATAACATGGTAGATGATAATATATTTCATATATTTACTAACTCTCTTTATCCCAAATTGTCTCTCTCTCCATGAACTTTGGAAGAGGCCCTCGACTAAGCCAAGTACCAATATTTTCTCATGCATCAGTTTAAGTCATCCCAACCTCCTACAAGAACTAGCATGATCATAAAAATAAAATCATCATGCTACCAATAATGGTTTTACCAATTCAAATGATACCATTCATAATATTTAGGTAATTACTCCCCACATTGCTCTAGAGCAAGCTTCCCCTTTAAAAACCACCCTAATCCTCAATTTTATCAAATAAAAAACATCAATGTTCATAATCTAGTATCTTTAGTGGAACTCCAAAGTAGTCTACCAAAGCCTCTTCTATGAGATCTTGAACCCACTCACCCCATGAAATCACAGTATGATCCCAATTTTTTTTTTGGTTTCATGTAAATTGGGGTCACTCTCACAAGACTTGTAGCTAATTACATAATTTAGCCATGGATTTATTCTTTAATCTAAATTTTCATCATGATTCCCTCATTCATAAATGACAAAAATCCTATGACATCACCTTAAAAGATTAAAAAATACAAAATAAAAATCAATCTTTAAACTAGGATAATATTAATTTGGACATCTATAAATACCCTCTTCCTAATCATCAAGACAATAATGACAAGCTTACTCCTTCCACTAATAACATTGAATGTTTATAGACCTAAATCATGAAGATAATGTGGTGAATATGATTAATATTAAAATTTAAGTTACTTTCATTGATTCCAATCCTACACACATGCACCCATCATCTCAAACTTTTTATGTTATCCAGGATTATTCACTAACTCACCTAACATAGTTGGTGCAAGAGGAAATTATCTTTTTTAAATAACCAATTCCAACACCTCCATTAGATAAAACCTCTCATACTATTTTTATAGTTTCCCTAACATATTTACCCATAAAAAAAATATTCACCCTTATAATACAACTTATTCAAATCAATCACAAGATAAACCTAAATCAACTACCTCATCCTCTCAAGACAATCAACTGATTTTTACCCAAAATAAACTAACCACATCTTATCAACATATGTTTAAATTCAATTCTAATCTTACTTCTTAAGATATCCTCCAATATCAGACACCTTTATCTAGCAGTCTAGTTATGGGTTATGATAAATGGGACCCTATCCTAGAGCTTACCAATATCCCATCTCAAATTCCCTTTATTATACTCATGTGGACTTCTTAGCGTCATCAAAAATGTCTTATGAAAATCTTATTTGAAATGAACATCCCATATCCTCCCCTAATAAGACACTATTCTAACTTATTTATGTCAAAATATAGTATCTTGAAACATTGTGAAGAGATGTCTATACACATTGATGAAATAATGAACACTTTTCTTTTTCTCAAATTTCCTATTACTTTTATGATCTCATATGAGATTCTACTTCACATTTATGATGTTCCATTATTTATAAGTGTCCAAATTGGTGATATCCAAATCAAGTATGATTTGATTGATGAGGGTTTTAGTACCTATGTTGCCTTCCTATACTTCATTAAAACCCTTAGATATTTTGAGTGTAATCTTAAGTCCACATATATCATGTGTTAAGGTGATGATTTAAGGAAAATACCTCCTTTATATTGTGTGTGTATCCCTACTACCATCTCACTGATCACTATTCAAGTGAAGGTTATGATATTTATCTTTCCCCTTTCCTATGATATCTTGCTTAAAAGGACTTAGACTCATCTCATATGGACTATCACCTCTTTTTATTTCCAATGTGTCGAGTTTCCCCATAATGGTGATATATATATATATATATATACATATATATATATATATATATATATATATATATATATATATATATATATAATTCAAAGAGATATTAACCCTTGCAATATTGAACAATTTGAAGACCTTAGTGTATTCAGAATTCTAACCCTTGAATCCTTGCTGAGTGTTCTATTTTGTATATCTCAACATTTAAATTTCCCTATCAACTCTATGAAAGGTTATCATTGTCACCCTAAACTCATCAATAACATACCACCTAACCTCTTAGACTCTAATGATGATGATCTAGATGAGGTCAACTTCAGAATCAAAACTTCAAATCTCTCTCCTCACACTAGTAAAGAAAGAACAATAAATGATTTAAAAAATACTAAAAACTACATATAAATGACCAAACATGATCATGTGACCATTAGTAGTTTATTGCTAGTTATTTATAACATGACCAAATTGATGACTAAACCATTTTTAGTCATTTATTTCTTATTTTGATTGATCAATTTGATAGTATATTTAGTCATTAATTATCATTAACTGGTCATTTATTTAGTCATGGTAGTCATTTATTTATCATTGTAATCATTAATTTCCATCAATTGGTAGTATATTTAATCATGTTTATTCACTGATTTTCATCCATTGGTAATATATTTAGTCATTTATATTAATTGATTTCCATGCATTGGTAGTATATTTAGTCATTTTAATCATTATTTTGCCATTCACTCCTGCATTTTGGTTGTCCCATCAAAATTCATTTATGTTTATGCTCACCTCAAATGACTTAGAGTTTGTTAAGATGTAGTTAAACTATGATACTTAACCAGTTGCCCTACGTAATGATGTTGCAACCCATAATAACTCATCATATAAAACAAAATTCATTTTCATATATATATATATATATATATATATATATATATCCCAAAAATATATATTACCATTTTAAACCATAAAATTTTATTCTAAAATAAATAAATACATATAATATGCATACATACATACATACATACATACATACATACATACATACATACATATATATATATATATATATATATATCCCAAAAATATATATTACCATTTTAAACAATAAAATTTTATTCTAAAATAAATAAATACATATATTGGGGGTGGTGTGGTTGACTGGCCGAGCTCCCCTTTCCCCATATTTTTTTATTATTGTTTATATTTTATTTATTTTTTAATATATTTTTAATTAATTTATTATTATTATTTATTAATCTTAATAATTAATTTATATATATTTTATTGAAAGTATAAAAATAATACATATATATGTATTATTTTTATACTTTCAATAAAATATATATAAATTAATTATTAAGATTAATAAATAATAATAATAAATTAATTAAAAATATATTAAAAAATAAATAAAATATAAACAATAATAAAAAAATATGGGGAAAGGGGAGCTCGGCCAGTCAACCACACCACCCCCAATAGATTCAAGAAAGGGTCATGGTCAACACCAAGGTCGTAGGCCTAGGTCAGCCAATGGACCCTGTAATTTTTTTTGTTAAAGAAAAAATAAAAAATAAAATAAAATAATAAGTTTAAAAAAATAAAAACTTATAAAAAATTATGTTATATATATATATATATATATATATATAAAATTTATTATGAAGTTAGGTATTTTTATTTTAGATTATTGTGTGTGTGTGTGTGTAGGGTTTTACATATATATAAATATTTTATTTTGATAATCAAATATATATAATATGGATTTATTATAGAAAATAAAAGTAATAAAAATAAAATTTAAAGAAAGTAAGAAAATATATGCAGGCAATATGATTTTCATATTGGAGTGAATTAATTTGAACTTCCTCTATAGTTTGAACCTACAAACATGTGAGAGAAAACAAAGTAAAAAAAGAGAAATGGATTTTTAAAAAAAATTATCTTGTTCATAAGGAAATTTAGGGTTTTTTAATAATACCCATATCCTAGGGTTTAGATTAGAATCCTATGGCTCTCACTTATTCTTCCACTTGCAAGTGGAACCACTTGCAAATAGGAGAGAAAAAGACTTTTGACTTTCAAATTTAACTTTAAAGTGAATTAAATTTATTCTTGGTGGATTACATGAAATTAATGAATTATTTTAATTTATCTTTATAAATTAATTATTTTTAATAGACTTGTAAAATTTAATAATTAAGTATTTAAAAAAAGCTTGAAATGTATTTTATTTTATTGTTTCACGGGTAACCTTCCTACACTAATAATTAAATAACATTGTTTTATTTAATTCTTAGTGGTAAATATTATTTAATTATTAACGGTAAATATATTCTTATTTTTATGTTAAATTTGAAATTAACTATTATCAATTAGTTTATTAAAGTTATATTTGGATTTAGTCATTTGGAATTATTTATTTTATCTGGATGGATAAATTTTATAAGTTAAAATAATTAACCATCTTCATTGATTTTTATAAGGTGTCTTTTAATTATTTGGTTGGAAATGATAATTATTAAAGACTAATTAAATATTTTAACATACTTAACTTAACAACACCATAATAGTCAAATTCATACCACAATGTAATTATTATTAATATTTTTTAAAGTAATGTAAATAATATTGGTGTATTTAGAAATAATGATTATTAATTTCTTAGCATATCATTTATGAAATTGGGTTTTCAATACCCAATTAGTTTATTTGTTTAGTTAAAAAAATTTAGTAGTAAAGTAGAACCAGTTTGATGTAGTGGTATATGGACTTAGTCTAGTTGTGTGTATAATATAGTCTTAGTAGTAGAAATAATTAGGTCTCTACATTTGTGAGCTACATCTATAAACACATTTTTAATTACCCACTTTAATATCATATTGTCTAATTTTTATTTGTGTGACTAATTATTTAGTCATTTTTATTTGTGTGACTAATTATTTAGTTATGTTTTTTACCTGATGATCAAATTAGTTTTTTATTTAGTAATTTATAGCTATGTTGTAAAAAATTAGTAGAATTTAGTCATTTTTAGTTGTTATGACTAAAAGTTTTAGTCAAATAGTCATTTATTTGCCAAATTCTACTCATGGCATCTCATCGTCCATCATCCACTATCCTCAAAGTTGTATTCACACAAGCCACCTATCGATAATATACCTTTGGTCATAACTAAAACTCTAAAATATATTCATCACATAACTTCCAATAAGGTCATATCTACCTGCACCATTGACCTTCTTCATACACCTGAATATGATGATGGTTATAATTTAGATTATTTATTTTTAGAAGGTCTTGTCTAGGTTAGAGATGTTGAGATCCTTTATTATTGTTTTTATTTATTTAAGTATTTTCATCCATCTTATTATATTCCATCTTATATAGTTCTTAATTTTAGTATTATTCCTCTTTTTTAAAGGGTAAAAATGGTGAATTTGCATAGCACACCTCCAAATTTTGAAGAACCTCTTAGGATCATGCTTATGGATCATGCTATGACTGGTCCCTATCATTTTTCTCAATACTTGAATCCCTATAGCCTACTTCCCCCTAAGATGTTTGATACCATCCTTAAGCCCTCTATGCATCTTACTCCTCCCTAATTTTAGCCTTGTTCAAATCCTTCTCCCATTCTACCTTTAGCTAAGCCTCATCCTATATCTCATTTTGTTTCTCCCTCAAATGAGCCTCACCCTATCTCTCTACCATCCCTACCTCCCCTTGGAGATTGCCTACTTCCTTGATCATAGCTTGATCCCTTAATCACCTAGTGGGATAATCAAGCTTACTATGACATTCATTAAGTTGTTGATAATTGAATTGGAGATTTCCAATTATACCAACCTTCCCTAACTCCTACTTTTACTCCCTTTATTACTAAAACCATAAAGTCTAATAATTAGTACATCTATTTTTTCCATAGAATAAATAATCATTCATACACCTATTTCCAAAACTTTGAAAATATATCAACACATTAAATCCTACCCTTCCTCAGCTTATAAACAAGTCTATACCTCCTCTCAAGTTATTACATGAGTATATTCCTAATATTAAGAGGTATATTGTCTATGATTCCAGTGAGGTACCCATCACACTAATCTTTGACACATCATAAAATAACATCTTCAAGATCACCTTATGACAATTTTTATGCATATTATTCCTCCTGCCATAGGTGGTTCATGTAATAAAGCTCCTCTTTCTTCCCCTTTGGCCCCTCCACCCATCATCCATTCTTCCCCCATGGTTCCTCCACCCATAGGCTCTTCTCCACCAATGGTTCCTTCTCCACCCATGGATCCTCTTTCACCTATGGTCCCCTATCCATTGATGGATCCTTCTTGTCCCATATATTCCACTCTTATTCCTTATCTTGAGTATTCTATGTATGATGGTCATCATGAGCATGATCCTTAAGCTATACCTATATTTTATATAGAGGATATTCAACGAGAGTTATTTTAAAAGCCTTCATTGAATATTTATGAGACCCTCACTAAAGTTAGGATCTACCTTAAATTATATATATCAGATGTTGTGGATAATGTTTGTGGACATATTTATTGGTATTTATAAACACAACATGGTATTCTTTCTCTTTCTTCTTCAATATGGTTTTAGATTGGACATGTGATCCACTTTTATATCTATTTACTTTATATCATTTGACTCAGTTTAAAAAAATTCTTCATTTTATCTATCTAACATGGATATTTATATTTTACATTATGTATTGTCTATGGTTTCATTTTCTTTCATTATGATTTATTATGGATTCTTTTCATGATTACATGCTTCTCTTTATGAGTTTTTTTCCATGGATGTCTTTATCTTTTCTCATTTTGTTTTCTACCTTATCTCCATAACATAGATAATTATTAGTGTGATTTGGTTATAAAAGCCTTGCTCCACATAGTAAGTCATTCTTTACCATGTGATCAATTAGCAGACAATTACTCTTGTTGTAATCCTATTTTATCGATCCACTTTAGATATCCCTTTGTTCCTATTATTTCCTTTAACAAAATAAGCAAACACATGGTTGAAACTTGAGATAACATATTGGTTCATAGGTAAGCCTAAGTGTTTAGTCAGTCAGGTATTTGAATACTTAGCATCCTTTAGCTAAAGTCTAAGGCTCATTCATGTGTATCTCTTTATCCCTTATGTTGGTTATTCAAAGTCTATATGGAGGAGGAATATTAAAATCCATAAAAATTTAGAATCAAAATAATATAATAGAAGACAATGATTAAAAGGAAAAAATAATCTTAAAATTTAGATCTCACTAAAAGACATGATTCAAAGCATATCTCCTTATTGTAATTAAAGCTCAAACTCCACGATTGGCCTCATGATAGAGTCAAGGTCCATTGGGGTATGGTAGGCTAGTAGATTGGAAAAGGATAATACAAAAAATATGTTAGTATTACCTACTTTCTCACACAAGTACCCAATCTTCATAGTATATTGATGGCTCTGTAAGAGGTCCTAAGGAATGGGGAACACATTGTGGGAAGGTAGGTCAATTTTAATTTTATTTTTCATCCAACCAACATGAGTTCATCTTATTATCTCACTTATTTTCACATATAGATTTGTTCTTATTGATAATCACTATCCACTCAGTGTCTTTTTTTTATCCTTAGTGTGCCTCATGTTTCTTAAAGTCTAATCATAGACACCTACATTGTGTTTTTTACATTCTCTCTTTCATTTTCACCACTCCTAATATTTACCCTTAAGAAATATTATTTTTTAACTAATCATTCCCCTAGGGATTCCATTTGCAAGTTTTATTGTAAGACCATGGGTAGGATTAGGCCTTCCTCACAGATTACCACATTACAAACATTATGTTTAAAATAATTCCCATAGTTGTTTCCACCTCATTGGTGTTCCCTTTGTGAGTTGTAATGTACGAACATGGATAGGACTAAGACTTCCTCACAAAATATTCCAATACCCAAGTCACAATGAAATTATATGCATCAAATTTGAGATAAGTAGTGATTGGTTATGAGTTACACATCATTGACAGGCTTCCCATATTGATATAGTATGTTTTATGCTTACTTCAATAGTATTTCACTTTTATATTCTTATTTTCCAATTGCATGCATGAATACAACTATTTTCTTAAAATTTTCATACTTCCAAACTTTATTGAGTGTGATCAATTTAAGTTCATTTTTCCAATTTTGTTTCTCTTTTATACATCCCAATGTGATTTGGTATGATTAATTAACTTATTTTTTTTGTTTTTATATATATATTTTTTGTGACTTCTATTTTATACATTATTTTCATACTTTCCAATTTTATATAATGTGATTTTACTTATTTTAACTTGGTGTAAATCTTTTACATGGCTTAAAAACATTTTTTACCATATTTGGTTTATTATATTTAGTCATATTTTATTTTTACACATTTACCATCATAACATAGTGTGTAGTACATTTATTTTTTACTACTTATACTTTTTAAAGTAATTATTACATTTTTTGTTTTGAACCATGCATGTGTATCACATTATGATAGAAAAGAAAACACTCCACATATATTTTCCATAACATATACAACAAAAGCTAAATACATGTACTAGAAAGAACTATATACATGCATCAACATCCACAACCAAATATAACTCATGAGATCAAATTCAATTGTCAAAATAAATATATCTATATATCATGCGTTTTATATGATACAAAGTACAAAATACAATTGTTCCATCTCTAAGGTTAGGGTCCATCATGTCAATCATGTGGCCTAGACACACTACCCATAGATGCCTAGGACTATCCCCTTTGCATGGTACATTTTAATTAGGTAGTCTATGATCTCAAACCTACTAAATATCCTTATATATTGGCCACCTAGGCCTGTACCTATCCAGGATGGATAGTGGTAACCATGTGTACCACTCTCTCCAAAACCAAGCCCTATCAAACTTGTGCCTCTCCCTCTCCCACCCTTATTGGTGGATGAAATCCATATATAGATGCCTAAGTATTCCTCGCATCCTCTCCCACTAGTCTAAAACAACTTTTTTGGGATGGGGAAGATGAAACAACATGATAATATATCTTGGTGGGGTCATATGGAGACAACACCCAGTCTAAAATGTCAAGGTGCACAACCATAACTAGATATCCTCATTTAATCTCCTCCATCATAAGATATATAAAATAAAAACTAGAAAGACATTAAATCACAAACACACACACACACACACAAATATATATATATATATATATATATATATACTAATAGTAGTGAGAAATGTTGTAATTTAATTTTAAGATTTGAGATAGGATAATAGTTTCATGTGACTATAGTATGTATATATATATATATATATACATACTATAGTCACATGAAACTATTATCCTATCTCAAATCTTAAAATTAAATTACAACATTTCTCACTACTGTTAGTGTCACCAACCACCATCTCCTCATTTACTCATCCATCAAGCATAATCTCTCCATCTACTTAGTTGTTGAGTACCTCCTTTATAGGTCACCTATACACCAATGATAATTTTGGAGTTACCACTTTAACATGTTATGATCCTCTCCTAAGAGGAGTCTCTTTGGACTAGTTATGTCTTAGAGTGGCTCATGGGTCCTCATAAACTATAGCCCTTACTTGTGCCTTCTCTCACTAGCATTTCCTTCATTTGTAGTGTGGCTAGGGTGGTCACTATTATTGTTATTTATGTGGTGTATATTTTTTTGCTTGATATGTTCTTGCATCCACATCCATGTCCTCTCCTCCCACTACCACATATTGTCATGCTCGACTAGTCCATGGTCTAGCATGTTGTAACCTAATATAATGTATTTCCACTGGTACTCCTCTTACTCCTCTCCCCTTTAGATCTCTAACATGTCATGAATAATAATTAAGAACTGTTAGAGGGGTTTTTGGGTGTGGGAGTCTAAATTACCCTAGAAATCATGTCATTATATGTGGTTCTACCCACAATGTGTAGTGGCATGTGATCTCCACCTATGTCAAACTTGTCACAATGATAGGACTTGGGTAAATAAGAATTTAGGATAAAAATTTAAGAATAAGGTCTTATTCATGCTGATAAATATTAATAGGGACTTAGGTTTAAGTATTTAAGCTAAGAATAAAGAAGGAAACCATGCAGAAATAAAAATACCCTTCTAACATAAATGTTAGACCACATTAGAAATATAAGGAACAAAGGGGGAAAATAAAAGGGACCAAGTAGGATTTATAGGATAAGGTTTGATCATGTTAATAAACATAACTGAGTGTTAACAAGATAATTAGGCTTAAGTATAAAGTAAATTTTAAATGTTCCCACCAAATATGCCCTTGCCAATATTTGAATCTAAACTAAGGGATCAAGCTAGGGTTTGTTGAAGGAGGGTTTTATCAAATGAATCCAAATATGATCCACCATAAATTCAAGACTAATAAAAGTTAGAATATGATTAATCTATAAATCTCAAGCATGATCCATTGAAGGGATCACTATGAAACCTACAACTTAAGACTTGAAAGTCAATTGTTAGAAACATTAGGTATGGTTTCAAACAAAACCATGAACAAATGGGTCAATTTCATTGGGCATGGATGATTATCAATTATAATAAAGAGTAGAATATCAAGATTTTACTTTTAGTGTTCAATATAATCACAAGGGTCTATATTATTCATAAATGGGGGTATATCAACCTCAATAAATGGTTACTTTTGGGGGAAACATAGAAATATGTTAGAACTTAGAGACTCTAGTTCATACAAACAACTAGGTCATTCATTCCACTTGATCAATGCCATTATTAAGATTAGTTCATGGTTGAAATAAATATTGCACATGTAGAATTACGATTAAATATCAAGATGTAGCGATGTTATGTGTGCGCTTTGATTCCACTTACTATTTTCATAAGAATTAGAGGACAACTTCCATATTTCATACTTTAGTTATTAACACTAATTTGGAACATGTTTAGATATTCATTAAGAACCATGCTTCTATCTTAGGGAAGGATTGGGCATTTCTCTACTACTATCCAAGCATACATAACCTCAAGAAATATGCATTTGGATCCACTCATGACCTTGTTCCACTACCAACCAAACATCCATATCCATGGTGGAGATTATTGTAATCACCTTTACTTGAAAAGCTTTTGATTTTGCAATAAGTTCTTATTTTTTGTATTTTGTGTATTTTATGCTTTCAACAAAGGTTTAGAACTAAGGTAACTAGGTTTAATGATTTGGTTAAGTGTTTGATCCTTAGATAATCAGATATAATTGCAACCTTTGTCCCAAGTAAGGATGTTTGTTAAGTATAATCATGACTATACCTTAATGGATTGATATTTTATTCAACATGTGTAATTCTTCCTAATACTAGGTTTAGGTCAAGACAATGTTTAAGGTATTTATAAAATGGTTAACCTATCCATAGGTCTTTAATATTTTCTTCAAATCCTAATATCAATCATCTATCTCAAATCTATGGTCAACATATGCATGGGTTTTATATCAAAATATATGAATTTGGAGGGTTTCAAGAAAGCTAAGGGACTTTGAGTTGAGAGCTATCCAAAAGGACATATTGGATGTAAAGAACAAAGCAACAAATAACAAAGGCACTACAAAAAAACAAATTAGGAAGAAAAAGGGAAGAAAATAAATATATACATGCGTATGTACAAATAAGGGATATGAAGGAAAAAATTAAAGGAAACTAAATATCCTAATCACACTAACTCTAACCATATTACATATTCACTTCGTTAAGACCCCAGAAGGAGCAACAGAGAAATAGTGCTTGAGATATTGCCCATTAGTGGGTATTTTTAACTCTGCTCCTTGTAAATATTTGAGTCTAAAGGTGTTATCTATATATGCTTTTGTGATAGGGGCCAATACATAAGAATGTAAACTTACCATGTTTTCCCTTAGGCTCAAATTATTTATCCCAAAGAAGAACCAAGTCCCCTTGTCTGAACACCTTGATCTTTGATATTTTGTCAAACCACCTCTTTACTATAGTTTGGTATCTACTGAATTTATAGAAATCATTCTCTCATGCATCTTCCATATAAATAATGTCCAAAAAACTTTAGTTTGATAATTATTTATGCTCCTCCATTTACTCTTGCATAAAATTATAGGTTGGTAGCTTGAGTGTGATGGGGAATATGGGCTTCTAGACATATACTAGGAAAAAAGGAGATGCTTTAAGAGCCTAATTGATTCTTCTTCTATCTTCCCAAAAGGAATACTTGAGAAGCTTATGCCATGTTTTAGGTTTATCTTCAATAGACTTCTGAATGGATTTCATCAAGTTCTTGTTTATTCATTCAGACACTCCATTACCTTGAGGATAATGGTTAGATGAAAACTTGAGAATAATGTTCTTGTCATATGTCCATTCTATCAATTATATGAATGTGAATGCTAATCCATTATCACATACCAAAGAGATTGGAGTCCCAAATCTAGTTCATATGATTTCTTCTAAAAACTTGATCACTTCTTTTACTTTGCATAGTTTGGTGGATAATTATTCATTCCACCTTGTGTAATAGTCATTAGCTATCATTACATACTTGTGACCCTCTAATGATTTTGGGTTGATTACCCCTAAAAATTCTAGTCCCCACTGAGCAAAGGGTTTGTCAATCATGATTGGTTACAAAGGCATTGTTGCCTTTAGCTCCTTAGTGTTGAATATCTGGCATGAATGAAATTCCCTCACATGCTTATGAGTATTTTTGAATATGGTGGGCCAATAGTAGCTAGCCATAAGGATCTTGTGGGATATTTTTATTCTTTATGGATTTCCACTTCCCAACTTCTCATGGAAATTTATCATTACCTACGTATATTTTTCTTTAGAGACATATCTCAAGTACACACCTTTAAAGTTATTTTGGTATAGGACTCTATTATTGATGAGGTAGTGAGTTACCTTGAGCCTTAGATCTCTTCTCTTCTCCCTAATTAGTCTAATAAGACAATTTTCATTAATTAATAAATGAATGATGGAGTCATATCACTAATTAGTTTGAAAGTTTTGTTAATCAACTTACATAATACTTAGCTTAGGGTTGGTATTGACAATCATTTGAATTAGACCTTGATACCTTACTAGTTTTGTAGTTTTCATTTTCATGTCATTTTTTGGGAGAATAGACATGCAATTACCTCTTCTCTCTCCAAGTTCATATTGGCTTAGCATTATCTTAGTGGTTGGCTCTAGAAAAATGGTATGTACTTTTTTCCTAATAATGTAGTGCCTAAATTTATTGATAGATTTAAATAATGTAAAGGCTTGCTTATTGATCACAGGGTAATTCAACTCAACATTTTTCAAATTAGCACTCATAAAATAAATTAGATTGTCAGATCCTTCTATATTCTATGTTAGCACAGTAGCAATAGTGTGGTTAGCTAAGAAAGAGTAGAGGTAAAATTCTTTGAAAAGTTAAGACTTATCAAGACTGGAGCCTAACTGATTGTACTTTTGATGTCTTCAAAGGCCTTATTATATTCCTCATTCCATGAGACTTTTCCATCCTTCTTCAGCTTGTCATTCAATGGTTTGACAATATTTACAAAGCTAGAATTGAACTTTCTTAAAAAAAATTATCTTGCCAAAAAATGATTTTAATTCTTTTTTGCTATTGGGAGAATCTATCTTAGATATAGCTTTCTCTCTTTTAGGGTCTATTAAAATTCCATCTTCAGTGATAACATGGCCAAAAACTTTACCTTCAATGACACAAAAGATGTAATTCTTAGTGTTAAGATAGATCATATACCTTTTGCACCTTTAAAATACTTATTTTAGATGCATGAAATGGTCTTCCCTATTCTTTGAAAAAATAGTTAGATCATCCATGTAAATTATGATAAACTTACCAATCAAGCCTTGGAAGGCATGGCTGATGGGCCTTTGAAAGGTGGATCCTACTTTTATCAATCCAAAATTCATCCTCTTGTATGTAAAGGTACCCTACTTGGTTTTGAAAGCTATCTTCATTATATCCTCCTTGTCTATTAGCACTTGGTTGTACCCTAAAATACTATAAAAAAAAGACATCATGGCTAAACCTGAAACAATTTGTATTACCTGGTCCAAAGAGGGAAGAGGATAATTATCCTTTTTAGATGATTTATTTAAATTTATAAAGTTAATATATAGTCTAATTTCACCATTATTTTTTTTACTAGCACCAAATTGACCACCCAAGTAGAGTGCCTAATGGGAAATACAATCTTGGGATCTAATAGTCTCTTGACCTCTTTGAAAATCATGGGTTCTAAGGTAGGATTCATAGGTCTTTGTTTCTTCCTAAAGGGTTTGAAACTCTCTTTAAGAGGTATAATGTGGGTGATTACTCTTGGATCAAAAATATTCAAGTCATCATAAGATCAAGCTATGCCATCTTTATACTTTGTTAATAACTCCTTGGTTCTTTTATTTTCATCACTAGTGCAAGCTTTTCCAATGTTAAACAGATAAGGTTGATCTTGAGCTCCAAGATGAATTACATTGTAATCCTTCCCACTTACTTTTGGAACCTTATAAGCTTTAGCTAGCTTATCTTGATCAAATAATATTTCCAATGTAGTCATCTCTTTAGGGATCTTATTATCATTTAACTGAATGACTTTACCATTAATATTGACTTCTTTAAACTTATTCTCATTAGCCTCATTAATGATCTAAGCATCAAATGATCCTAAACTAGTCATGAATTTTAGGATCTATTGGTCATCACTAAAGACATATAGATGGTTAAAATTATATGGGATAGAAGGTCATGGTATGAACTCAATACTAAAGTTTTGGGAATCTTGGTAAGGCATGAGATTAGTTGTAGAAGATTCAAACTCATGAAAAAATTTATTTATTCCCTAGGGATATAAATATTGTTGAAGGCATCAAAAGATTCCACTAGATCCTACACTCTAAACTTGTACCTCTTGAAGTATGACAACTTACATTCATACTTGTTTCTCACTTGCTTCACTACTAGTTTTGAATCACCATAGACTAATAGTTCTTTGACCTTATTTTTTATGGAAAATTGTAGGCCTAAGATGAGGATTTCATATTTTAAAAGATTATTGGTGTACATAAAATATAATCTATAATAAGCATAGTGTTTCTTACCAATAGGTTCATTTAGAACAATTCCTACTCTAGATCTAGCCTTATACTTAGACCCATCAAAATACAACTTCTACAACCCAAGAACAACACTATAAGGTTTAAGATCATAAACCTTGGTAATTTTAAGTGTGAAAACCCTAGATCAAAATTAGTTATGTTAAACCTTTCATTGACAACATTATACTTAGTGATCATGTGTTTCATTCTTGGCTCTCTTTCAACTCTGATTTGGTTGAGAAATCCCTTCTAAGGTTGTTATACGTATGAAATTATACCCATTTAGATCCTTTGTCCACTCTCTACTTAAAATCAATCCATATGCATGAGGGATATCTACCACTTGGATATCTATAAATTTTTGGACCCTTGGCTCAAAAGCCAATTGCATATGGGAATTTAAAATTTCTCCAACCACCTTGACCCTAGACTCATCTAATTGGGTGATAACCCTATCAGAATTAATGGGGGTCAAACCAAGTTATTTAAAAACACCTATATGTAGATATTTATAGAGACACCATAGTCTAACAAATATTTATACAAGTTTTACTAAACATTTTGACTATAAGTAAGAAGGGTGGGGACTCTATTTTAAGTTTCTTTATACATAGCTACATTTGCATTATCAATATAGGATATCTTATTGGGTAAAGAGTCCATTAATAGATCTCTTTCCTCTGTGATTTATGTCAATTCATTCAAGGTAATATTAGCTTTGATTTTCTTCATGTCCTCTATAATGTTATAACCAATCCTATTGGAAGAATTGGAAGCATCATCATTAGGTTTAGGAGTACTTCCCTTTGGAGGTTATGGATTATTGTTTGACTTGGTATCTAGAAGATTACCAAAGTTGTTTGGATGAGAAGAATTATTCAAAGGTTACCTCTATTTTTTGTTCCTTAGAGGGTATGTCTTATTAAAGAATTTTCGGAAGGCATGGAATTCTTCAGGAACATCATCAACCTCATTATCTTCTTGGAATGGGAAATTAAATATCTCCACCATGACAGGTCTAGTCAAAAGGCTTGGATCCTAAAGTACTGACACCATTTTATTTTTTAAGCACTACCTCAAAAGTGTATAACTCTTCTTTAAATTCCTCAAAAGCTTTATATAACTCAATGTAATCAATCTAATGATGCTTAGCAGTATAATGGACTCTATAATAATCAGGCAAGGTAATGTCAATAAGATTAATATCTAGTCTTTTTTAAGAGAAATTTCAATATTATTATGGTTATGGAAACTATCATTATTGAACCTATTATTGGGTTTATTGAACCTTTGGAAAGAGAAGTTTATACCATAATATTATCTAGTATTACCAACTTATTTTTGTAGTTTTAGGAAGTTAGTGCTTAGTTTATGGACCATTTTTAGAATGGACTCATTCTCACTTTTAGGGGATTCTTAATTATGGAACTAGTTATTATTGATAGTAGTGGCTGGTACTCAAATCCTTTTATCAGTTGTATTAAATCCATTATTAGTAGGGTGATTCAAGAACCCCAAATTCTAGTTAGGAGCAACATGTCTTAGAGGTAATTTGTTCAGGTTTGGGAGCTGATTAAGAGCAATCACATTCTAGTTATTATTGATATAGACATTCAAGGTAGGCATATGTGGATTAATATTGGGAACATAATAATCTATCTATCCTTGGGGTTGTATTTGGTCATTTATGATCACAACCATAGTATAATCTAAAGCTAGTGTGTTCATTGGACATACAACTCTCTTTATGAACAATGATGTCATGGGATCAAGAGCATCTTTATAAATTTTCAAGGCTAAGTCTTGATCAATATTATAAGGGTCAATGGTTCTATTGTATGTCTTTTAGAACCTAGCATTGAAATCTCTCATGGGCTCATTGGCATCCTATTTTAGTTTGGTAAATTACTGGTATAGGAACTAGGGGTTGATTATCTTACCAAATTGGTTAGTGAAGATGTTACTAAACTCATTTTTGGTGGTGATGTAATCATGAAGTACATTTAGGAACCACTCATATGTAAAATATTTAAATGTGAAAGGGAAAAACCTACATGCTACATGTTCATGGACTACATGTAACAATCTTAATGTGGCCTTAAATGACTTAAAATGTTCCTCTATTATTACAATGCCACTAGGACTAAAAGTTGGCAAATAATTATCAATATTGTGAGGGAGGTCATGAATTTCACCCTTTAAGTTGATAGGAGAACTTCCCAACCAAGCCATACCTTGATGAAGGTTGAATGTAATAGTACCTTGGAGTAGTAAATTTGGCAAAGATTATGAATGTCTACATATATCTTTATCTCTTATAGCTCTCCTATGGATTTATAACTCAAGCAAAGGCTCTCTTGTCACAGAGTGTGATCTAGTCTAGATTCTTAGCAATTCCATCTTAAGAATTTTAGATCCTTTTTGAATTATGATGTGTCAAACCAACCTTTACAAAGAAAAAGACTCAAATTTTCACATTAATATAAATTTGAAAAGATATATGTTAATAAGAACAAAGGGCATCAAATTTTAACTAAGTTAGCTAAAATGTGTGTCCAATTACACAAATATGGCCTATCTTTACAAGTCCAAGCTTAAATTAACCCATATATATGAAATATACACCAATATTTGATCAAAATAAGCTATTATAACCTCAAATACTATGGATCCTTAGATCTTAAGCTATATTTACCAGAATTAATCATCCAATCTCAAAGATCTTAAGCTATTCTAAAGGAAGAACAAAGATGGGTCAAATATCATAAAGATAAGTTATATTTATGATTCTTAGCAAATAATTGCATATAAATGCAAAGATGACACAAAACTTAGATCAAAACAAACTAAGACTATAAAAGATTCAAAAAATGAATCCCTTCTCATGCTAGTGGAGATCATCCTATTGATGCCTCTATGTGTATCACATGTGCTCGTAGTATTTAAGAACACTTCTCATTTTATAGTTCTATGAATTCATGGCATGAGTAGTAGGTTTTTGGTAATCTAGTTACCTATGGTGAAATATAGGTAGATCAAATCAAACTTGTTCCATAAATTTATATTGAATGGTGGCTGGGAGCCACCATGGTCCTTGTGAGTTTTGAAGTATCTATGTTGATAGTGAGTCATGATCAAATCTCTATACTAAAGGCTAATCTAGATGAATATTTATAGTGATATTTATACTAAAGTTATTTGGTTAAAAAAGAAGCAAAATAGAAGAGTAGGATAAAAAAATAATATGTGATTGATGATCCTTGACTCAAACATCATGACAAAATTTAATTAAAATTGAACTTATATTTAACCAGTATATAATGCAAAATAGCATAAGCTCAAATCTCACAATACACTAGGAAATTTTCTAAGGATAATATGAAGAAATATAAGAATTGAATTTACTTTAAATAGTTTTTACTACATTTGAATAACATTTACACATCATAATGTAGAATAAATGAAATAAAGCAAAATTTAAGATCATTCACCTAAACTAGTGTAGGCACAAATCAACAACCATATATAAAAGATGAAAATTCAAAATTCATGAAACCATTAAGATTCAAGACTTGAAATAAGCAATTGAGAGATAAGTCATGAAACAATTGACACAAACAAACTTGGATAAACTTTTCAATATTCCTTATTATATTAATTACTCTAGAGTATACAGGTTTTGCTCAATACTATCTCCCTTTACAAAATGGTAATACTACCTTTTATAGAAGGACAAGGTAGTATATCAATTAGTTACAAGATACAAATTTAAAAAGATAAGGATAAATATCATTATTTAAAATTATATTAAATACTTCTCTTTCCCAAATACACAGACCTATAGGTAAATTGCTAACAAACTAGCATATTCCTTTACAAAAGAATATTACTAATTAAAATATTATAATGCTTTTACAAAATAGAATATCAATTAAATAGTGGGCCCATTGATAAGGGGATCCCTTGTTTCTCTTGAAGAAGTTCCATAGCTCTCTAATGTTGCTCTTTAATAAGGTCCAAATGAATAGCTAGTTTCAAGAGACAAACATCCTCTTGATTAACTAAGTCATCAAAGTATCTATCATCCCTTGCCATAGAATCTTTGATGTTCTAATATTATACAATATTTTACTTAGTAGTGAAGATCATACCCATGATTCTACTATTATCACTCCTTGATTGGCCCTAGATTTTACTTCTCACTTCCTACATTACCAAAGTGACTTTGTGCTTATACTCTTCATCATCAATGATACCTAGGGTTGTATACTTTGTAGGATTATAAAATATGGTGCCAAGGATTTTCTTAATTATGGAAATTATCTCTTCATCATCCTTTAGGAGTCTATCCAATACTTTTGACCAAACACTTAAACTCTGGATCTTATCAACCATTATCCCTAATATTGCTTTTAAGTGGGCTAGGATAATGGTTTTGAATTTAGTAATTTTATCCTTAATCAATATATTGATGAGGTCCATTATTTTTTCTTGAAATCCTACAACTAATCCATAAATCCTTTAGTTATCTCACTCTACTAGCTCAATGCATCCTACTTTAATTTCATTGACTTTAAGGAGTCAAAAATGTCAAATAAGGATGCTTCAAACATCTTTATTATGGCTTTAGGAACATATATGATATCTTGGCTCTCTAGATTCTCCTTTTCATTCTCTAGGTTATATATCCTCTATTTTATGCCTTTGGTTTCTTCTTTGATCTAAACTAAATGAGCATCAACTAAGATTTATATGTCCTCTTTGTGGATGGGGTGTTCACCAATCTATTATCCTCCAACTATGTTTAAGCCCAAAAATGGCTCAACCTTCTAAAAGGTGAATTCTTCACCTCTAACCATGGCCTTCTTGGTTTTGATCCTCTCCAACCCTACTATTTCTAGATTTAATTAGACACTAGCTGATGACTTTATTATCTTAGGAGGTTCTAAGACCTCCATCCTTGTGTTGCTTAAAGCACCTAGAGTATCCATTTATGTGCCACTTGATCTTGTTGTGGAAATTATTCTTCTTTCTTCTTCCTCCTTCATCAAAACTAATATTCATGGCTTGATTTCTTTATTAACATCAATGTTAATTGTTTGGGCATGGCCCAAGTGTGGGATAAAGTAGGAATCTTCTGCATTTTCCCATAAACAAACCATTTAGGTATAATGGGTCCATGAATGGGGTATTCCTCATTGAAAAAGTTGACCTCACTCATGGGGTGGGTAAAGGTTAACTTGGGCTTCTTGTTCCCAATTGAGACCAATGTTAATTTTATTTTTCTTTTCTATGGGGGTGTTATGGGAACTACGTGCAAGGCAACTTATTTCCCCTTATCCTATTCAATTTACTCTAACTAGGATTGAGGTTCTTCTATTTATTATTCCTCATCTTATGATCAATAAGATTCAACAAACACCCTAATTACATCCTCTCCTATCTCCTTGGGTTATGATGCAATCATGTCTAGGTATTCAATTAGGGACCTTGGCCTTTTAGGTGGGGCTAAATGTGATCCCTCCCCAAGTCTCTATTTTAGCATCTCCTTATTAGGTCCTTATGTTATTTTTACCTAGGGTGGTTGCAGTGGTTATTCTAAGAGGCCCTTAAAGATGTTCAACAAAATAAATTATATTTCATGGGCCTTATTTACCAAATATCACCTAGTGGCTTGTTGTCTCCCCTAGTAAATCTAGGCTCTAACTTGATGTTATGCCTTTTCAATCTGGCTAATACCTTTAGGGAACTAGAGGCCCTAATCTAGAATGGGTCATGAACACTAGGCTAGTGCTTATATGTCTTGTTTATGATTTTAAACTTAAGATGTTTGGGGACCAGCCCATTAGGATCCCATTTCCTCAAATCATCATTATACAAGGTGAAGGAGTCCTTGTGATTGGCAATTACATTCACATGTTCCCAATTTTGTACTATAGTTCAACTAATTATCAAAAGAAAGGGATGGGGGAGGAATTTCCTCTTCTCCTTTAAAAATACATCTATATTATGAAGAAGTTGCTAATCCGCTTCTTACTTTTTAAGCTTGGTTAGCACATATGTGGATAATCATAAGGGTTTTTTCAAAGTCCCTTCAATCCTTATCACTATGTAGTCAGGGTAGAACTATATGTTTTTTTATCACTTCCACATACTTATTAATAAATGGGCTAATCTTACTCATGGGAATTCATATGATGGATTTGAATAGGGCTAGATAAACACAATCATAGATGAATTACATGTTGTGTCTATATTTGAAAATGTGAAGCTTCGACTAATGATGGGAGATAGTGGGTCTCCCATCAGGTGACCAATTATTGATATTTGGGATGTGGGTAGAATATAATATGGAATCCAATAGATATAACATCATATAAAATTTCTTTCTTGTTTTCTTCTTGATGGCTGTAAATTGGGACTTCAAGTGGATGTTAATCATCTCACCTAGTGGGGAGGTGAGTTTTTTCACTACCATGAAGTAGACATATGATACCCAAATTTTGTCAATATTAATGATGGAGGGGGATCTGTATAACCTATTGAGTAAGGTCACTATAATCCTAATTCCTTCCCTAAATTATATAATTTGTATTTTGCCTATGGGGTCTTAAATAACTTGGTTTCCAATGAGCAGCCATGAGGTAAGGATTATGTTTAGATTATTCTCCTCAATCCCTTTTTTGATGGTGAGAAGGTTTATTTATGGATTACATAGTATATAATATCTATTAAAATCTAATGAGAAATGTACAATAATTTTTTAAATGTACACTCATGCACAATCCAATCATTCTCAATTTTACAATCTGAAAAAGAGGAAAAAGGACATCAATGCAGTGAAGTACCTCAAGTTTGGCACCAATGTAGTGTAGGATACCCATCTAAGTGGAAACCATGTGATTTTATCTCCTTATAATGGTTGAATTATTATGTTCCTCCCTAGTCAAATCTTGCATATCTTCAATGGTCTGAAAGAGTTTAGACTAATTTTAATTCCCATTGTTCAAAGTTATAGTGTCTAAGTCTGTGTATTTGAAAACCCTCCCCTAATTATCTAAGGTCAAATACAACTTGGTCTCATCCCTTTGATTTTTTTATGAGCTACCATGGTTGTGGAAGTTGTAAATACTTACCAAATGAATTGCAAGTAGTCTTTGAATTATCTTATTCTTGTTTAGATCATAATTGAGCTCTTCTCAATTTGATTATGATTAATTTGAGTTTAAATTAGGTATTTTATTGATTATATGTATTTTTTGAAGCTTTAATGAGGATGGAAATCTAGAATTAGGCTCATTCATGTCTTAGATTTTATTGAGACCCAGGCCTCTATACCTTTGCCTTTTTAGCAAAAAAAATCTCCAATTTTGTCATTTTGTGCTTTTGTGGCATCCATGTGGAATCCATTTGAAAACTTTCATGGATTTTTTCATAAATTATTTGAGGTAATATCCATTTCCTTTTAAAAATCAAAATTTATTTTCATGCCATTGAATTTTTGGTCACTGATCAACATGGACCATTTATTGTGATCACAGGGCTTAAGAATCATTAGTTGCTTTATGTTAGGCTTTGTAGTTGTGACACTTAGAACTTTTGTGGGCCTTATAGGCCCTAAATTCTTTGTAGTGAATGCATGCTCATTATGTGTCAATCTCATGGGCATCCTAGGTTTCATTTAAAAGTCTTTGATAGCTATGCTTTTTTTGATTGATCTCTCACAATGAAGTGTGGGCTGTAGATATTGATCCAAGTAGATGCACATGATTGGTCTAATGCATAAAATTATTTATACTTATTATGTCCTTTCACTCCATTTGATCAATTTATCAATGAAGTGTGGGCCACTAATCTTGTAAAGGGGTAAGAAATTTAATTAGGATCATGATAAAAGAAGGGACTTAGGATTAAATTTTTTAGGCTAAGGTTTATGTTGTGTTAATAAACACAAAATATAATTTAGGCTAATGTATTAATACTAAGTTCTTAGAATTTTTCCGAAGGGGACAAATGATAAAATAACTAATTATTAGGTTTTGACCTATGATTTCATCATGTAAATAAACATAATGAAACCTTAGTTTAAAAGCATTTAAGATAAGTTTTATGCCATTAAGGACCTTTTAGAATAATATTTAATATAATTCTCTAACCTAAGGTTTATTGCATTTTAAAAATGTAATTGGAACCTTAGGAAAGAGATTTAGATTAGAAATATGTTTGAAAATACTCAGATCATGAGGCCATTTTATCATTTGAAATTCAAAGGTGTTAAATATTTGAACATCTTTTGAGGGGTCCCATTGATCTAGAATATAATTCATAAGATTTTAGCAAAATTTTATTTTGGAGTATATATCTATGTATAATAAAAATGATTGATTAGATTAACTTTGATGTTCTCATGAACATCAATGACGGCCTAAAAGACATTAAATGATGGTCGTAAGAACATCAAATTCAAGTTAGTGGATCATTAGGTTTCATGGGCTTAAATTTGATGTTCCCAAAATGTTAATTATGGCCTCATGTTCATCAAATGATATTCATGGTAACATCAATTTTAAGATCATGAAACTCTTTTAGTCCATAGACCTTGGATTTGATATGCTCCATTAATTAGTCACCATGATGAAGCATGGACCATAGATAAAGATCGGGGTAGATTCACATGATTGGTTTAATTTAATATGTTGGACCCTTTGTTATCAAGATTCCAATGCAAGAGTGCCATGTAGTGATTTCATGGGGATTATTAAGCTTTTGACTTTTCAACAATGCATTAGCTTAACTATAGGTCATTGATCAAGATCTGAACACTTACACTTACCATAAGTTTTATCATAATGTTTCATTATATTAATAAATATAATGAGACCTTAGGGTAAAAGTTAGGCTAAATTTATATTTTATAGAGGGGAACCCTTTAACTCTAATGATGACTTTGTGTCATTATATCCTTGGTCCTATTTAAGCATGGATCATTGATCTTGATATGAGTTCTTACACTTGATTGGTTTAAAAAATCAATGCTTTACGTTCATCTAATTTTCTTCACTCTATCAGATCAGCCTATCATGAACAATCATGCATTGTCAGATATGCAAAGAAGTTAGGGGCTTAAATTAGGACTCATGTAAATAGGAACTTAGGCTAAAGCTTTAAGACTAAGGTCTTATTCATGTTGATAAATATGAATGGGGTTTTAGGGTTAAGTATTTAAGTTATGCATAAAAAAGGGGACCATGCCAAAATAAAAGGACCCTAATAATATAAACATTAAACCATGTTATAAATATAAGGAGCAAAGGGGGAAAATAAAAGGGACCAATTAGGATTTTTAGGTTAAGGTTTGGTCATGTTAAGAAACATGACTGAGCCTTAACAAAAAAATTGGGTTTAAGTCCAGAGTAAATTTAAAATATTACCACCAAATGTGTCCTTGCTAAATGTTCTCCCATCAATATTTGAATTTGAACAAGGGGTTCAAGCTAGGGTTTGATGAAGGAGGGTTTTATCACATGAATCTAACTATGAGCCACCATCAATTTAGGACTAATAAAAGGTATACTATGATTAACATATAAATCTCAAGCATGATCCATTGAAGGGAACATCATAAAACCTAAAAATTAAGACCTGAAAGTCAATTATTAGCAACATTAAGCAAGGTTTCAAACAAAACCATGAACAACTAGGTCATTTTCATTGGGCATGTATGACCATCAAGTATAATAAAGAGTAGAATATCAAGATTTTAGTGTTAAGGTTCAAAATAATCAAAAGGGTCCTTATATTTTAGAAATATGGGTATGTTGACCTCAACAAGTGGTTTAAAGGCCTATATAATGTTATGAATAAAAGGAAATTCTAAGAGTTTTAATCCATTATGGGAAAAATGAAACTGTAGGTTAGATTAAATAAAATTATATTAAATTTTTTTTTTTTTGATGTATAGCTTGGTGAAAGCTGTTGGTTTTTAAATAAAGTAGGTAGGTTTATTTATTTCAAAGAGATGAAATTTTTATTTATCCAAAATTTACATGATAGATCCATTACATAATGAAAAACACTCCACTTATGTATATGTATAGGTAGGGGTCAACCTACACATATGGACTATAGGAATCTACAATGGTATATAATCTATATATGTTTTCATTAGATACAAAATAAATAATAGAAACATGGCACATTATATAATAAAAAAATAGGGATCTCTCTCTCTCTCTCTCTCTCTCTCTATATATATATATATATATATATATCCCATTATGAATGCACATTTTAATGAGTAAAACAACTTAAATTTTCCTAGTCAACACATATGATTTGTTTTATACATGACTGACTAACTTATGACTAAGGGATTTAAAAAGAGCAAAGAACCTATATGAATTACAAACAATAGACATGCATCTATTATTTAAGGCTTATTTTATTAAAATTTTGTAATAATATAAACCTTATTTAAACATGTATGTGGTTATAAATAACTACCTGCAATATTAAATATGGACCATATTTCCATACTAAGCTCTTTACCTATCATGAGGAAAAGATATTGAATTTAATATAGTAGTAACTATGTAGTCTAAACAAATTGAGTTAGAAATCAATTGGATGATATTATATCTCTTCATTTTAGTAATACTATAATATTTGTTATTTATATATATTATTTGAATCATATTTAAATACATTATAATATTTAAGTTTTCCTCATACAAAGGATGTGAAAGTCAAAATAGGCTTAGGTTAAGAGTCTATTATAAAACTAAAATGTTTGGATAGTGTGATAACATAGATTTAATGCATGATAATAAATTAGGTGTGGTTAAATTTTAATTGAAATGGGCCTTGATTATACATTAACGATATATGAAGCTAGCATATATCATATGAATAAAACCTCATGAATGAATATACCAGATAGTGAGCAATATTTATGTAAATGATTTCATGTTTTTTATTAGAAAGTTATGGTGAATCTTAATTACAAGTGTTGATTTTATGATCTCAAATGAATATGTGTTATATGTATGAAACATAAATGTAAGACACACATCATCCATCTAGTATGGAATTTTTTTTGTGACATAAGAATAAGGTAGAGAGTTAATCCTAGGTGGACATGACCTAGATCTTGTAATCTAAAATATAAAATGATTTATCTATCCACCATAATTCCTTGTTTTCATGTTGTACTAAATCATATTAGATAGGGATTCATCCATGGTTTGTATGATTGATTTCACGTGATATTTAAATTTTACCCACTTATTGTTCTTAGATGTTTTGGGATTATTACATCATTGTTATCTACACATTTGGGAATGGAAGGGATACTCCTATAAGGTAGGTGTGTTTGAGATGATTACTTTGTGGTTAGAAGAAAAATTTATCAAATGATTATATCCCTCGTTATAGCTAAGTTGAACCTACTACTGATGCTTACTCATGGCTTATGTATCCATTACAGATATGTATATACATATGATTTGGTTTTATAACTTTATCTATGGTATTTTACCTTATTAAAATTTTAAATTATCACATTATGTTGGTATATTTTTATGTATGTCAATGTAATTGTATAGCATGACAATATTATGGTTGTAAATAAGACATCTTGTTTGTATATTATAACTTAATTCATCAATATGGTTATATGAGTGTACTTTCACAAGAGTCTATTTTGTTAATAGGTTTGATTACATCAATATGATGGTACATGTTATCACACACACACAGACATAGATGTTATTATTCATTATTTTAATCATAATTAGAAAGCCAAGTATTAAGTTTATTTCACTGTAATGTTGTATTTTTTACTTGAGACCTCATACCTAAATCTAGTGATTTATTAGACTCATTATCGATGTTTATGATATTATTTACACTTAAGCAAATGTATAATTTTCAAGTTAAATTCCATTGATAATTAGAGATACATCAAATAACTTAGTCATTTTCTTATTCTCTTTAAAAAAAATTCAAGTAATTTGTGTTATTTTTAGACTAGTTCCAATGCTAAGTGGGAACACACACACACACACACACACACACACACACACACACACACACACACACACACACACACACATGTATGTAGGTACCGAATTATGTACATACACACACAAACATAGACATACATACATGAAAATATGTATGTATGTATGTATGTGTATAAATATATGTATGTATGTATGTGTATAAATAAATGTGTGCATACATGTGTGTGTGTGTGTGTGTGTGTGTGTGTGTGTGTGTGTGTGTGTGTGTGTGTGTGTGTGTGTGTGTGTGTGTGTGTGTGTGTGTGTGTGTGTGTGTGTGTGTGTGTACATATGTACATATTTACGTATGTATTTTTATATATGTATGTATGTATGTATATATTCCCACCTTCCTATTATTTTTAATGAAATAGTATTTCTCTAAATTTTATAATTATATATATATAGTAAAGAAAAATGTTCCAAATCTAGGAATCAAATTAATAAAAAGGAATACCTCAAACCTATTTAATAAAATATAAAAGAGGGTAGTTATTCATGTCCTTGTATTATTGAAATAATTACATGTGTCAAATTTTTAGAAAAACCATATGTGTGTGTGGATACACGCGTATTTTATGTATGTATGTATATATTCACACATTCCTATTCTTTATATTTAAATAATATTTATCTAAATTTTATAACTATAAATAAATTCAAGACAAATTTTCCAAATCTGAGCATAAAATTAATAATAATGAATAACTCAAACCTATTTAATCAAATAGAAAAGAGGGTATTTATGCATGTCATTGTATTAATAAAATAACTATAGGTGTCAGGTTATGAGAACAACCATCATAGTTCAATCTTTCTTCCACTATATATGTTGTTCCCTCTTATTTCTACCTTTTTCTCCATGTGTTATATTGAAAAACCCTCATTTCATTTTTTAAATTTTCCATAGGTATGGAATGTCTAAGAGTGGATCATTCATGGCCACATCCAAACACAAGATATTTAAAAACATAATATTAATGAAATGACTAAGAGTCTAAAAATTAAATATCTAATTTTTTTAATATTACCAATAAATTTCTCATGAATATTATCTAAATATTTAATTTAAAATCATTGTGAACTATGTGTGAGGTTCAAGTCAAAAATTTATCATGGCTTTGTCGACCAAGTCAACAACTCAAAGTCATCATAAGAATGAAAAAAATAAAAATGCTAATCTTATATTCACATTTATGGATCATAACATTATTTAATTCCTTTTAAGGTTTGGTTGGGTTTGACCCAATACTATATTCCAAATTTGTTTTTAAATAACATAAAACTCTAATATATAGTTTTTAGGTCTATGACCCTTGTTTTATTAGTTAAAATTTAGGTTGTTATTTAATATAGCATATAAAATTTATGCCATGAAATTTATAATGTTTTTTATTATAGTTTAAAATAGTCTTCAATTTTTATAGTGTTTAGGTTTTAGTGTTTGTAATTTTGTTCAAATTATATGAATTAAGTACTTAGGCATAACTTATACCTTTAATCATACAAATCAATATCTAAATAAGCTATAATTTATTATAGTTAGTATATTTTATCATAAAATTTATTTATTAATTCAATGTTTTAATATATAAGATTTGATTAAGGTGTTGAATTTTATAAGGTTCCTTAATCCATAATGTCTAATTATAGGACTACGTAGTAATTCAAGTCCAATAATATAAGTTTATAAGTAGATTAAAGGTCATAATTCAACCTTTATATTAATTCACATTTCAACTTCTAATTTCAAATGTATATGTGTGTGTGTGTGTCCAAAATTTAACCTCTAAATATAAAAATATACTCATGATTTATTTTTTAATAGTAAATACTTTAACTTAACAACAAAATTTTATATTTCAAAACTAAGTCTAAAAATAGAGTCATCAAAAGTAAAAAATTAGACTAAATAAGTTTGTAATTTATATTAACACATTAATGAGTGTTGACTATTCACAAGCTAAACTTGTTTATTGAGTTTAGTCACATAGTGATAATGATATTTATGTGATATCCTTTGACTACCCACACTAATATATCTATCATAAATGACAAGTCCATATGTAGTGGAATAAATGTGATGAAATAAATCATGCTAGAATATAACCATTTAATCTAAGTGTAGACATATAGTTCATTAATCATATCAGAAACAAAATAATACAACTAATTAATCAAAATATAAATTAAAATAGATTAAATTACTCAATATGATCTACTAGATGTATATTAATATGTGAAAAACAAACACGTTTCCAAAAAATTATATCTATCATTCCCATGTGGCATAGGGTATTAGCTCTACTTTCACTATCAAATGTGTTTCTTATGACCTAAATTTCCATTCTTAACTCATGTGCCATTAACTAGAAATATACCCAAATATCCTTATTGATTCCCTCCCTATGATGAGGGGGTTCCAAATGTGCTACAAACACATAATCGCAACAACAAAATGAGTGACTAAACCTATTTAATTTAATCTAAATCAAAATGATAATTATAATTATTATAAAAATAAATAATAATAAGTAATAATCATCTATATGATATAATCATAATTCAATTTTCATAATAATAAATAAATTTCCATCAACCTAATGTTCATTAGTTCCTTAATTCATTAAATAAAATAATTTTAGTTATCTAATCATATCCATTATAGCCAATGATCATTCAATATCAAATCCATGTGGCACATAAAAATAACTTATTATAATTTAAATAAACAAATAGTTTAAACCAAAAAAAATGAGATGTGACATTTGGTATGATTATTATCATTTTTATCAATGCAAGGAGAAACATCACTATAATGCATCCTATTACTAATTTTTATCTTACATAAATGAGTGATATACAGATGTAGTTGTGTTAAATCATAATTACCATTGCTCAATATAACATCATATATATTATGATGTGTAGGTCTAAGCCTTATATTCATAATATATAACCATGATAAATATGAAGAAAGTGAAGCCAAAGTAGTAAGAAAAAATAAGATGCGAATTTGAAAGTCAAATTTGGGGATGGAGAGTATCATCATTATATACACTTTTAAATTAATATGTGGTGAAGTGAAAAAATTATATGTATGAATTATGAAATATGTAGAGAGTCTAAAAGTGAGAAAAGGTGAGTAGAATGATAGGGTTTGATCAAAATGTGTGAAAATAATATGTAGATCTAAAATTAGATATTATAAAATACAAATTGGCCACAAAACCTTAAGTGGAATCCTAAATATTTATAGGTTTTACAAGAATGGATGGTTTCACAAAAAAATAAATGGTTTAAGATAAGTTACACACAAATAACTAAAACTATTACACAAAGTAGATATATAATATAAAAGTCTAAAATAGTAAATCAGATCTTCCCTAGTGGTTAGAAATAGTAAATAATCTTAAATGAAATTAATTTTACAAGAAATGGGAAATATGGAAATAAAAATTCATTAAATAGTCATATTTAGGTAGAATATTTGTATTCTACAAGTGTAGAATTTTTTTAAAAGGTATAAATCAACTGTCTAAAATATAGACTATTCATTATCAAATGAAAAATTTAAACCCTAATCATGTATTCATGTTTTTTTAGGATATATTCATTTACCAAATCATTATTTTTCATGTAAATGATGATTTTTTTACTAAGAATTTAATCTATAATTTATAACTTTTTAAGATTTATATTTTTTGATGTAGGTTCACCTTTTAATGGCATAAAATCATGTGCTTGCACTGTATGACATTGGTAATAAAAATATATTTTTAATGTATTATTATTATATTAACATAATTCACCATTGAACATATTAAAAATTGAATCAATAAATTTATCTAGATTTATAAACCTCATCTTGCAAGTTATAATCGGACCCGATATAGGTCTGGTGTAGTGCAAATAAAACCTTAAACAATGGTTTTAACCTCTTTTACTTATAAATGATTATTAAATTAAATGAACATTCCCATAAAACCTAATTAAATATAAGTGGGTGATGTCATAGTATCTTAAATAAATTTTGAAGTATAAATATGCAAGGGTCATAATAGATATGTATATTGAAGGTTGTAACTTAAAGATACAATCATAGGAGACTCCTATGACATTTTTATATTTTAAAAATGATTTAAAATTATTTTTAAATTAAGAAGAATGTTTTTTTATATATAATTATCCTTAGGACATGGTATTTACAACATATGACCACATAAAGTAGTGATGAATCCAATCAAAGGTGTCGAAAATAAAACCAAGTAGAATAACTCAAAAAACTAAATGAGATGCATTCATCATCCTACCAAACTATATGAATAAAAATCAATGTCACACATGTGTCCACTAAATCTATCCTAGGAGATATAAATGCTTAATAAAAGTGCAAGCAACTTAAAAGATATGTAAACAAAAATTAAAAACTAAAATGGTTGAATACTAAAAGCATATTTAGGAAAAAAGGTGAAAAAAGAGTAGTGTTATGTAGGAAGTGTCCTTAAACTAGAGAAATATAAAAAAGTGGATCAAGCATAAAAAAATAATTAAAATATATTATGGAAATGGGACTTTCACCAATTCTAGGTCTCTAAAATAAATAGACTTGCGTGGAAAAGGGTGAGTTGGACAACAATTTAGATCTAATAAATTAATAGTGAAAATAATCCCTAAATTAGAGGGTGTATTTGTTGTTAGTCATATGTTAAAGAGTGATTTGTATAACACTACTCTATTTAAGAAGGTGGAGGCATATATCATCACCAACCTATCTTTATACAATGCATAACATGCTTCTCCCTGTAAAAAATGGTATATTTTAGACTTGTCTCTCATTTTTTTATTTTCTTTAAAATTTTCCTACATAAAAGGTTGGGACCTTTAGAAATGTTCTAAAATCATGTCTATATGAAATATTCATTTTTTTAAACCTTTCATAATTACATTGTTTATGATTTGGTCTTGTTAGAATGTTACTTTAGTGGTAACTTTGGAAACTTTGGTTGTATTACCAAGAACTATTTTTTTTAAAGTTATTTTATTTTAATGAAAGGGGTGAGGAACATCACAATCCTCTTTTATAAATTAAAAAAATGGGCCCTTTAATTAGACAATACAATCATATCTATATGCACATTAAGCATAACAATTGCCACACATTTCATATAATTTTATAAATCCTAAATGTTTTTGAAAAAAATAATAATTATATATATTTAAATTAAATTTTGTTAAAATTTCATATAAATAAGATAGGTATTTATGTGACATTAATTACTACATTAAGAAAGTGACTGTGACTTGTAGGGTGAAATATGCTATACAAAATCATTGAATATTTAATTATCATTATATTTATTAGAATTGATAATTTTTTATCTATTTTATCCTCTTAATCAATGAGTTGATATTATATCATGTTCAAAGTGTTATTGAGGCTTGGAAGACACAATATGACTACATTTAGATATTTTAATTGGCTGTGTTGAGAGCCATTGAACTAAAATTAAAAATATTTTTCAAATAATAAAATTATTATTTATTTAAGTTCATTTCCAATTATAAAATGTTTAAATAAACATAATATAACTTCCCAAATATAAATTATTATTATTGTTATTATTATTATTATTATTATTATTATTATTATTATTATTATTATTATTATTATTATTATTATTATTATGTATTTCATGTATATATATGAATAAACATTGTTGGGATTCTTTGCACAACATAAAAAAATACAATATATGAAATCCATTGAAAGAGTCTATTCTAAAATTTTACGTATGTAATTAATATAAAAAGTAATTATGGATATTGTGATGCATTTATATTATAGATCTTGGAAAGATTAAAAAAATCCAAAAATCCTTATAAAAATAAGATAATATCTGATAACCATTCTCATACCCCTTGGAAAGGTCAAATTTTAAACCATGCCCATTATAAGTGTGATATTATCACTTATCATATGCCTCATAATATTACATATGGCGATGATTTTCAACCTTAAACATTAATTTTTAAAAAATATTTCATTATTTACAATATACTTTTAGTAATCTCATTGTTATAGAGGAGATTCAAGGATTTTCTATGAATACATATTTTTTAATATGTAATCTGAAAATAACTCTATGGTATTGTTTTTAATTGGCATAGGAATGTGTCTAGAATTTATGAGGTCATAGTTTCCTTAGGATTTAAATTCATGACTTTTAATGGGATTTTTAAAATTTATCTTATATGCAAACTATATTTATTTAAGTAATATTAGATATTCAATGAATGAATATTTATGCAAATTTTATTTATATACTATCTATGCACATAAATCTACATATGTCTCACTTAAAATTTTGATCTCTTGTGATCATGGTATCCAAAAATATGAAAATGTAAACACTTAATTTTGGTAAAATATTTATTTATACAATTATTTTGGAATTATTTTTTGTATATGTATTATCACCTTGAACTAAGTAAATATTAGTACTTATTGGTATTTTTTATTCTTCAATATATGATCATGTGGTCCTCTTGTCCTTTTTTATAACTCTATAATGTTTTTATTATTCTAAATAACATTTTTTCTATATCCTCTCTCTATCAATGTGTAGATTACATTTATGGATTATATATCACCTTCATCTTTTACACTTGGTAAAATCAGAATTTAGTTGTTCCTCTCAATTAAAGGCCTTTCACAATTCTAAAATTCATGCATCTACTATATCTTATGCCCCTTAGCATATCTCTTAGACTAACTAGTCTTATGTTTATGATACAAGACTTCTATCTTGCCTATAAATCTTAAAATGTGCTTATCTTCCACTTCTATGAGTTTTGAACATGTACCTACTTTCCTACTCCCTAAACACTAACATCTGAGATAGACACCATCATTGATGCTAGTGTCCTAACCCAATGAAAGTGTATAATTCCCTAAACTCATCTATTTTTCAAATGAAATGTATCCTAATGGTCATCATAAGTGATTTAATAAGAATTAGTTCTCCAAATATATTTATAAAAATATAATATCAACCATCATTCATTCCTAATGTATCATAACCTATAAAATACCAAAGAGACCAAGGTAAATTGTCAAAATCACTCAATCAAGCATTTAATTAAATAAAATCTTCCCTATTTCTATAAATTCATATGAAAAACACATCTAAAGGTTCTAATTACTAAATGAGTAGCCCAAGAGATCTATTTTTGAAGTTACAAGCTAGGTCATTGTTGTACTTTGCACATATTATATGATTCACACACAAGCCAACATGTAGTGGGAAACTACATCAACCTAAGGACCTATCCATATTATTTTATATGTAATAATTACTCACTAATAGAGGGGTATTTGAGTTCATATCAACATCATTTTCCCACTAACCCATTTTACCTAGGATTAACATGAAGATTAAGAACTAGGGTTTTGTAAATTCATGAGGAGTGACAATCCATGACCCATATCTGAATGAATAAAAAAGAATGTTAATTTAAACCTAGAAACATCTAGGTGGTCACATCATTTTCCATCAGGTATTCCATATATGACACTTGTTTCAAACCTATATAGTAACATTGACACAACTGTGCCAGGCTAACATTAGTGTCTAGAGCTCTATAAGCATCAGATCAAAAATCTGATGACTATTCCATAGTAATATTCAAACTAATTATATTAATTTTTGTCATTTCCATGTGCATATTATTTTTAATTTTTATATTTTTCCTATTCTTAACATAAGAAATTTAGTGTATGTTTATATCTAAGTTTAGCACCCAAATGGCCTGCTTTAGATCTGATTATCACCCTTGTGCATTATAATTTATATATTATTAACCTTATCTAAATCCAAACTATGATATTTATCCAATTAAGGTTAAATATTTTATGAACCTAATATTTGAACATCAAACCCTAAGACAATTAGGGTTTTTTAATATTTTTGTTTCTGATCTCTAATTATTATAATTTTACAATCATGTTTGCTATGGATATCTATGTTAATTATTTCATGGTTGAATAACTTATAATGGTTATTATATATTATATTTCATACCTATTTAAATATTTCTAATCTATAAGGGATTCAAAATATGGGTTCATACCTACTCCTTGTTCTAATGTTTATAATGAGATTTTACCTATTACTACAAAGCACCAAAGGGAGTGCATGAAGCAATCCTCATTCTTAGGTCATGTTACTAAAAAATATAAGGATATTACTACCAAAATATCAATCTTTTAATTTCTACAACATTCAACCCATTACAAGGATATCATTTTGGATGCATTGCATATGACCCTACTCTGTTGTAATGCTAAACCACCGTATGTGGCCTTTATCTTAAATTCCATAAAATGGACTGAAGAAAATATAAAATTTTCAAAGGAAGATTTACGACCTCAAAATATTATAAAAAATATTTTCCACTCTACATCTAAGTGTGTGTTTTTAACAAAATTATAAAATAATTTCTTGTGGACAAAAATATGAAAATTTAAATTATGCACCATCACATGAGTTACAGTTGATCACTTCACCATGGCATTTTTACTTATGGGGTTTTGAATTAATATAAAAGTAAATGTAGTATCGATTTTTGGACAAATTTATCATCAAAAGTATAATATATTTTAAAAAATGGGTGGAAGTAATTTCACTTGATTTCACCATAGGGGATGACATATGCATATTTCTAATGACCAATATTATTTCCCATTTTGGCATACCTTATACTATTATTTATGATAATGGAAAATCATTTGAAGAAAGTATGGAAAAACAATTTTATAGTAAATAAAACATTAAGCATAGTTTTATACACCTTATTACCCACAGAGCAATGGCTAGGTAGAGGCGACCAATAAGACAATTGTCAAAATACTTGGAAAAGTAGTTTAATAATACAACACTAATTGGAACCAATAGATGGTATATGCTCTATGGGTACAATGAAAAAATGTACTTACACCTAATCAAACCATACCTTAATATTTGGTCTAAGGTATATAATTTATCTTATTGATTGAACTTGAGATACCTTCTTTACATGTATCTCTTAAAAACATCACCAAATATAATGAATGCTATGAAAAGAGATTGCATTTGTTATAGTAGATGAGTCCCAAATGCACATATGTTGATTATCACTTCAATTTTTATCAATATCATGTAAAACTAACATATAAAAAAATGTTTGACCATGCTAATTTGATGTGGGTGACCTAATACTAAAATAAAATCAAAAAAATACCAATGCAAAAAAATACAAAAAAAGGTTCAAACCAAATTGGTTGGGACCATTTACAGTTACAAAAAGGTTGGTAAAAGGTTTATAACACATTTATACACTTGAATGAAATACTTTAAAAATCTCAATGAACATTATTCAATTTCATAAATTTATTACATAAGAACCATTTCAAAATACCAAAAAAAAAGATAAAAACACATTTAAAAATCCAAAATTATGTTCATCATGTACATGTTCTATTGGTTCATTAACATCTATGTTTTAGTTCCATGTTGATGGATGGAATATTAAGTTACACATATATAAACATGTTTGTCACACTTATACTTGAGTTTGATACAAGCATACTCAAATACATGATTTATTTTTTCTTTGGATGTTGTGCCTTCCCATTAGTTATGTCATGAAGACATTGGGGGAATCTAATTCTTTGATATTGATAGACACATGTTATATGGTTCAATGATAAAATTTAATTATCATCTTGATCTTAAATATGTACTTACAAATGCCTACTATCCATGGTTATATCTTACACATGGTACTTTATATGTTATATACTTGACATTTTTTCCTAATACATTAGATCCATGGGATACTAAGACATGTTTATGATAATTAATTATGCTTTTTTATGCATGTCTTTGAGTGTCTTGAATTACAATTGTATTCATTATTTGAGCATTTAAATATTCTCCTTTTCTTGTGGACCATGTGCCTATGTATGCATTTTTTGACATTTGAATATACCATTATTTCTTGTATGAAAATTTGAATATGTCATTCTTGATCTTTTTGACTAATTCATGTCCCTTTGATTATGTGACATTTGAACATGCCCTTTATGTGTAGTCTCTCTGAACCATTACCTTTGAACTTTATTTTGAGTGTTCTTGTGTGTGTGCTTGTTTTATTTTTAAACTTTTATTATTACCATCTATACATTTCCATGATCTGTATCATGTATCTTAGGCCTTCATGTGATCACATTGGTTTTATGTGCTTCAATGATATATATACCTAGACATGTTCCTTGTATATGTTACATGGTTTCATTCATATATTATAAAATTATCTTATCCTTTTGAGGTGAGGTAATTACCTATTCCTATCTTTCACTCACCTCAAATAGGGGGCATATTAATAGGGAATGCCATAGAGACATGTTATCCATACCTGGAAAAGTTTTTAGACTCAATGGGGGCATGTCATATATGCATGGATTCCACACATTCATAGTCTTTAGATTTAGTAGAGGCATACTTTGGGAACATGTTATCTACATCTATTCAATATTCATTATCTTCATATTAAAATGCGAGCATATTTTAGACACATGTTATCCACTATGATATTTATACCAGTTTTCATATTTCTCCATATATAGTGGGGGGCTTGCCTTGAAAACATGTTCACCATACACAATTTTATGAATTAGAAAAATCACGTAGTTATATGATTAATATTCATAGTTATGGTAAAATTATAAATATTGGTACCATTGTTATTGGACCCCAAATTTTACCTATGTGCTTGATTGGAGTAACTAGTGTGAAGAGGCACATAATATAAGAGTCATGATGTAGAATACCATAGTAAAAGAGTCTATGGCATGGGAGGACCAAGTCAAAATAAATGTGCATAATAAATAGATAACCTAAGAATGAATGACTCAAAATATTAGTATAATACATGGGGAGCATGTGGGAAGTGGGAGATAGTTAGGGAGGGATGTTTAGGGATGAAAGAGACTATGTCAATCAAAAATATAAAATTAACCTATGGGAAGATAGGTGCTCAGGGATGAGGATCCATCATCAAAGAGAGAATATAAGGGCACAAAGGCTAGGTCCTTAAAAAATATATGTAATTGGTCACCATGACTCAAGTGTGTTGATGATTTTTGGTGAGTCACTATGAGTGTGATTATGATTGTAGCTACTTAGTCAGTGAAAACCAAGTATAAATACCCTTGTATAAATTTTTTTAAGGTGTTTATTATTGTGTTTAATATGATTGAATATAGTGTTGTGATATTGTTGTTATTGTACTCATCTAGATAATATTAAGATTTATATGATTGAGCTTCACTATACACTTGATCATGTAACCTTTGAATCACTTATCAATATGATGAATGTAACCTTGTTACTTAAATTTTGTTGTTGTGACTATGAAAATAATGATTTTGGTTATCATGTTTGTTGTTATTCAGTTAACTAAGTTTAGTTCCATAGTTACCATTATTTATTCTTAGTTAATCATTGAGTAATGTGTATGCATTCGATCAACCGTATATGCTAGTACACTCTCATGTAGTAAAACCAATGGAAACTAGTCCTTCACTGTGTGCTTTAGGCAAGCACATAATAACTCATTCTTGTGTGAAATGCCAATGTACCAACATGTTGGTTTTTTAGTTAGTTCAATACACACCTAAGGAATGTATACTTAAATAGAGAAAACAAGCCCAACATTTTGGTTTCATTACCAGGACCTATAGCACTTTCCCACACAATTGTGAAAGATGCTTAATAATTATCACTTAAGAACATTGAGTGATGGATTAATAATATTGAAGATAATTTTATAGTACTATTTATTTAATTAGTAATCTCTACATGTATGTAGGTAAAATATAATTTATACAACCCATTTTATGAGACATTATTTATAGAGGTACCTATTCTTATTTATGATTTGATCATATCCTATGCTCAAGACTGATTTAAAAACCATAAATGGTAAATAACTTGGACACTAGAGAATTAGTTAGATCTAGTAGAGTTGGGAGCACCTTGGATGCATGCTATTGATGTTTGGTGGCATGAGGTTTTTAATAGTTATGTATTGGAATATTTAGTTTTAAAATATTCTTACCCAGATGAAGCTTAGTTCCACTTATTATAATAATTACATGGTAGATACATCAAACATTTTTTAATGGAGGTGAAGAAGTTATTTATATATTTTGGACTTGAGAATTTTTCAATGGAAGGCTAAACTATTTATTTCATGAATAACATAGTTGGTGGGGGAAGGGAGGGGTTCTTGTGAAGTATAATTATTGGTTCAACATGGTAGCTAATAAATGAGAATTGTGAAAGTGTAAATATAATGAAATTTAATGAAGGATTATGAGTGGAATTGATCTAGGAAGTGGACAAAAGGAATTAAGAATGGGTGTAAGGGTCTATAAGGAAGTGGAAGAATATAAGGACTCATCACTTGTAATAATTCACCTAATGCATGCTCAATTATATATGTGGGAGAAGCAAGCCAGGAAGTGGTGATTGAAGAACTTGAGTTGAATAGGCCCAATTCCCCACCTAGTATGATCTCATGATTTTGAGTTAGATGATATATTTGTATACAAATGGGATACAAGTAGTGTATAGTATGAAACTAAACCTTTGAGATAAACCTTAGTATAACAAGTTTTAAATAGTAGTTTATTATCTATTTGTTTTATTTTGTGAAGTAATTATATGGCCCAACTTGGAATTCCTAGTGGACATAGCATAACTAGTGGGAAAAGTATTGTCATTACTATAGTTACTCAACAGGCCTCAATACCCAATGTCTTGGGGATTCTATTAATATAAGAGGCATAGGAAGTGTAACTAATGGTGTTTTGGTCAAAGGATTTAGAAAAGGCATAAGAGATAGTGGTGGACTTCCCCCCTATGGTATAGGAGGGACTAAAAGTCCTTCTCCATAGTCATCATTGTAATCACCTCAAGAATATACCATGTATTATGATATGACACTCTACTTTCTAGAGTATCAAGGTGTGGAGAATGTTATAGAGCATGTTCACAAGTGTGAAATTATTTGGAGAGCATGTGACATAACCTATTATAAATGGAAAATGACCAAGTTTATAATCACTATTATAGACCATGCACATAAGTGATATCAAAATTATGATCCTTAATAATTTAAAGTATATTATGATTAGCTAAAGGTAACATTCTTCTTAGAATTTGACATCACAGTTTTTGAACAATAGAGTATAATTTCCCTAAAAGATATCAAATGTGAACTCAATAAGACAATACATTAATATGATGAAAGTCTCAAGACACTTTAATATAAAATATAATTTGATATAAATTATTCTCACTATTCCTAATGGTTCATGGGAGGGTTTTTTCTATCCTTTAGATGTACCTTGTCACAAAAAAATTTCACTAATCCATATGAGGCCTTAGAAGTTTCCTTTCACATCGAAGCTATTAGGAGTATTGAAATAGGGATTATTCTCTTCATGGAGGCTTAGATTGTTGCAATGGCATCTAAACTAGAAAATCTTATTATACACAACACTCATGACACCCCTAGTGTCTTATGGTGTTTCAACTATGAGTGTAAAGGCCATAATCAAAATAATTATCCTTGTAATAACATTCAAGCTATGTTGAATAAATATTTTGAGATATACTAAGAAGAGAATGAAATAAAGGATTATCCTCTACTACAACATGCTACTCAATCAAAGGTAACAACCTACTGTAATGTATGTGATGTATATACTCATGATAATAATGATTATTATCCCATTCATGAAATTTATTAGGTGCATACATGTGGTGCACATTAGACATATGATAATAATAACCAATATAATTGAAGTGGTTATCATGGTCAAGGTTGAGGATGTGGAGGTGAATTCTTTCCATAATGAGTGTAGTTCACCAGAGCTTTATCAACAAGAATACCCAATATATCTTACATGTGCCTTTTTAAATAATACGCACCATCTTGAGGAGTCCCTAACTTGTACACTAATATTAAGAAGGAAATAAATTAAAAGGGTACCCATATGATACACATTAAAAAACCATAATGGATACAACACCCTATAACTCTAATGTTTCCTAAGTTGATATTACAACATGGATTGGTGGTCAGTCCCAATATATGTCCAACCCACATATTGAGAATGTTTAGCATGAGGAGCCTTGTGATACTCACTATTATAATGATTTGTAGTATAAGGAGGTGATCCATGACACTATGAACCTAGTAAGACAATTTTAGGGAGATATCTAGTTCTTCCAAGATCTTCATGCTTCTATACAAGATAATATGTAGAAAGATACAAAACTTCATGACATGGCATAGGATGAATTTAAAGAGATGTGTAAATGACTACTAGATGAGGAGATTATACCTTTATTTCACAATTAGATAAGGCATCATATATATAGGCCTATTAAATATCATTGGTTAAATCATACATGATAGAAAGACACTCCCATATAGCCTAACTTGTAAGTGGACAAGGAGTTATTGCTTAATTCCACCATAGATGGATGGGTTACCTAGGATATCTTAGTTAAAATTAGTGTTAATGTCAATGTTATCAAAAAGAAGTCCTGGTAGAAGATGGTCAGTCTAGAATTGTAACCTTCAACCCATGTGTTATTTATGGCCAACAAGACTCCCACTTTACCCATAAATTTATTTAGATATGCCACTATGGATATCCTCAATGTCACTTTAAAAGGTGATTTTGAAGTCATAGAGTTGGTTGAGGTTGAGGACTTCCCAACTCTATTGGGTTACCCATGGTGTCATGCCAATAATGTTGATATGAGCTTTAAGAATTAGTACATTAACTTTGAAAATTATGAGTAATGCATGGTCATTCCCTTGGATCATGTTCATGGGCCTCCTTATGGTAAACCAATAAATGTTGATGAGTAAATCAACCATATTTATAACATCATAGCTCGAGGTAATGAATTTCATGACCCCAACCTAGATGGCATCTTGTGAAGGATGGATTCACAGTTTCTATCTAACACCACTAGTAATTCCTATGACTATTAGGATCAAGGTGAATATGATCTTACTTTGAAAATATGTGGTGATATAAGTAGTCACGATGATACTTAGTGGATGTATAAAAAATGTCATAAATTTTTTTGTCTCCTTCATGGGTAAATCATGGATCCACCACTCATAATAATTGATTAAGCTCTAAGGTTCCATGGTAAAAATGAAGTTTATGAATTTATACAATAATTGGAAGCCTTTTATGACTCTGACATTGATCGAGTATGATCAATTATTCATATTTTTTATGGCATAGTTTCTTAATGGTGGTAAAATCATTAGGAGTATTTTCTTATAAGGGACTGAGTTCATTATATTTTGCATCATCAATTTCACCATGATAATTGTATACACAACACTATCATTTGTAATGGAATTTAGATCTGAAACCTCACCTTTAATCTTTTGATATAATGTGGATGATAGATGAAACCTTATTACCTATGTACTTATGGGTTCATGCATTTTGTGGAAATCTATGAACTTAGGATTGAGCATGGTATGTTCATGAAGAGATCCATCTAGAAATGTGTTCTTGGTATCTACTTAATAATAACATGATTATGACATTATCATATTCATCCCCATGAATAGATTTATGCCTTACACACTAAAAACCATGTGCCAAGCTATTGTACATGACCTAGCCCCTATTAAAGATTAGATTCAAAGCATACATGGCACATAAGATGAAGGATTGAATATTTTTCATTAAATTGACAAGTAAAATTCCTCTCCATATAGTGAACATGTATTAGACCATATACTACAAGAAGAAATCTATAAGGGTAATCAAAAACTCATGTTTTAGGTTGATGAAGCTAGTAGATCTAATCTACCTAACTTTTCAACTAATCATTTGTCTATGCACATGGAATATGGTACTTGAAATGTTTACAACACCATTTAGGATTAACAACACCCATACTTGGAGCCACTCTAGAATATTTAATGTAGTATTAGCATGGAAGAAGAACCTAAGATATATATCATGGGGAATTATTAATCTGATATAGAGATCACAAAGGTATTTGAGCTATTAAAAAATTATCAAGATATATTCCCATAAAACTATATTGATATGAAATGGAAAAATGCACATAAAATTGGTAGAAGGTGATTAAGTAGTAAAAAAAAGGCCTTATCAGATTATTCCCAATTTACATTTTTGAGTCAAAGAAGAGATTGATAACATATTACAATGGGATTAATTAATCCTATTGACAAGTTTGAGTTGGTGAGTCATATGGTTATAAGTATCAAGAAGTATGGATGTATACAAATTTGTGTGGATTATAGGGTATTTTATTTTGATAGCATTATAGAGCCCTTCCTGATACCTTTCACTAAAGAGATCTTCAAAGGCATTAATAGATGTGAAATATATAATATATAGATGGATTTTATGGGTAACATCAAGTTTAAATATTATAATAAGATAAGCTGAATATGACATTTTGAACTAAGTGGGGATCCTTTGAATATAATGTAATGCCATTTTATTTGAAGAATGCTCCTAATGTGTTTTCCTATATCACATTTAAATCTTTCAATGAATTTACCCTTAAGTTACTATAGGTCTATTTAGATGACTAGACTATATATGGCTTAGTGTGGGACCATTGTTCAAATCTCTGGCTAATGCTTGAGTGATGTTAGAACCTTTAGATTTCTCCAAATATGAAGAAATTTTTGCTTACTACCCCATTTGGAATCATCCTTGGTCATGTCATATGTCATGATGGAATTTTAGTGGACCCATCCAAGATCACTATTATCTTTTCATTTCTAATGCTAAGCACCCAACATGGGTTTGTACTTTCCTAGGGATTACTAGATATTATAAAAAATTTATTCATGTATATGCTAGGATTCTTTTGCCTCTAGAGAAATTACTAAAACAAAATGGTCAACTCATTTGGACTACTGCTCACTAAGAAGCCTTTGTTTCACTAAAGGATAATCTTATCACTACTCCTATTCTCTAGTTTATAGACTTGACAAATCCTTTTCAAATCCATGTCAATGTTTTCAACATGGAAGTGGGTGTTATACTTGCTCAACCTAGTGAGGGAAACTTGGATCACCCTATATATTTTATAGGTTAGAAGCTTACTAGAACTAAACATAAATACATGACCATAGAGAATGAGGTATTATCTATGGTCTATGCCCTCTAAAATTTCCATAAATACCTATTGGAGACTCTATTTATTTTATTCACAGGTCATGATGCACTTAATTACTTAGTCAACAAATTGGTATTGCATGGGTATATTTTTTGGTGGATTATGTTATTGTTATCACTTGGATTTTTACCCTTTAAAGATATGTCTCAGCTCTCCTCATCTAAGTGGAATAATTGAAACACATCTAGGTTGTGGATGAACCTAATAATGAGGTGAATCTATAGATAGGTTTAGATCCCTTGATGTACCACTTATAGACCACTACTACACATATGTTTTTGAGGGAAAATAGAGAGAGAAAAATGAAAGAAAAATATCATAAAGGAGGTGATACACCAAATTAGTTGATGACTACCAACCAGCTTCATCTTAAACATGAGAATAAGAGACTAACCAAACATACACTTCTCCAATATACATCTTCTCACATCAATATTTCATTATGAGGTTATGGTGAGTGTTTAGGATAGGAAAAATAGACAAGAGGCCTAGGATAACACTATTTGAATAAACTAACTCACTCAATCTTGACACATTAGTATAACACTTCACATGACCTTAAAGAAGAATCTTTCTAATTATAAATAAGTGAGAGAATGAAATAACAATGCTGAAGAAACAACAAGTCAACAGTAAGAAAAATCAATCATCAAAGTGAAAACACTATAAATAGTCATGGAATAGGTAAAAATCAATATTATTTATTGATCCATGGTATGCAAATGGCTAGGGCTTCTTCATACTCAGGGGGATAATAGTTTGCAAAGGTCAAAATGGCTAGTTTTTATAAATTTTGAGAGAGAGAAGAGAGGAAAGAAGTAAAAAGGTCACAAAGACACTTGTAAATATTATTAAATGAGTTACATGTGCATTTGAAAATGATGTGAAATGGACCATGTAATGTTAGAAGATACAAGTGGCTTCCCAAGTCATGAAACTCATAAAAAGTGGCATGAAATTCCCTTTATTAGCTCAAAACATTACTGTCATTATTCACCTTTATTTGAACGTCCTAAAACTAAATAGGGATATTTATGATGATTATAATTAGATATATGTATTTTAGACATGACTCTCCATGAATTTATTCTAATCCTACTCATCTATAATCTTTTGGAAGTGAACCATCACTATTTATAATCTTAAAAACTACTTTTTCAATCATGCTTCACACTTGGCCTCAAAATTGGATTCAATTTCTCATGAAAATATGTTAAATGATGTGGATGACACTTTTAAAGACCCTCCATGTCCTGAGACTTCTTAGGCAAACATTAAAAATCCATCCACTTAAAGTTGTCATACTTTTAACCATCATATCCAGTATGCCAGTTTTGACTGGGTAAGATGAGATATCTGGTAGACACACTTAGGAGTTTTTAAAAGTCATGAAATTGACATTGGGAGTTATGTTAATTATAAATCTTCCTTAAAAATTTTATTTCATCTCATAAAACCTCATAAAACCTACACAATGCATAAAATAATAAAAAATACCCTATTTTGTACTGATCTGTAAAATCCAAAAGCATGGGGATTAGATTGAGAGAGTCCCATAAAACATCCAATAATCATTATGGGAAAAATATTCCATTATATCATCTTTCCATCTTTATTTCCTTCATCAGGTCCTTATCCAAGGGGTTTATAAGGGTTTTAGGCTAGTTCCAATTGTAAGCATTGTTCATAAGAATAAGATGTTATAATTTCAAAAAAATCCACAAGAATGATCATTAGGACACCTAATAATACCTATAAATATCTTGTATCTCCATTCCAATCATCAAAATAGATACGAGATTCCAAACCTCTCCTATCAAGTTTGTTCTCCACTTTACTTAGGCTTGAGATGGTCTTAACACCTAGAATTAGATTCTCATGGTTTCCCCTACATCTCAATATATTATACACCTATGAAATGACCCAAAAAACATTATATAACAAGTTATAATTCTAACCTCATGTGAAAAGTATAAGTGACTCTCTATTTAGCTTTTAGGCCTAAACCTTACCCTTTAGGCTTGACTGTAACCTTGGTGTTCTAGGAGACTTTTATGTAATTTTCCCTTATGTGATTAATTTATCATGTTGGTCTAGATGTGTTTCAACTCCGTAAACCTTATTTAAATGTCCCTATATCTTTTGGTCTACTCTTTTATCTCCTCTTCTTAAAGACAACAAAATTTGCACATAAGGCGAGTACCCTTTGTCTAAGACAAAATAGATGGAATATACATTTTTTTAATGAAAATTTATCATTGTAATATATTATATATGTTTTAAATGCCTTATGAAAAAAATTTAAGCCCTTGGTCATATGATTAGATCCTCTAAACACACTAAAAATTGAGATAGACTACTAGAATAGGGACTATGTGTAGGGTTTCACTATATGGACTATAGGTACTTGATTAGGGTCTTTCATTTTATTTATATCAATTATGAGGGTATAATAAGGTTATTTACACCATTATAAGTACGTTCAAAAATTTATTAAACTCTCATAATCCATGCTTTCACCTTGAAACCTTTCCTTATGTAGTCAGGCCTGACTGGTAAGCTAACCTTATTTATATACTTCCCCTACCTATATGTGTTCATGTATGAATTAGGCATTGTTTTAATGTTTGATGTACCTTTTGAATTTATACAAACCATTATATAACCATACATACTCATTATATGCTTGGAGTAATATCTGTTATCAAGGCTATATAACCCATTCTCTATGGTAACCCTATAGCCAACCTATAGGTACACATTTTGTGATATAAAAGAGACTTGTAGCTAACTTTATCCCTAAAAATTATGTAATATACCCTATATAAATCATATAAGTCTTTAGGAATACAATTTTAGATGATATGCATATCCATATTCACAAGTTTATATGTTCAAGCTCCTACTATGCACTTTTAAGGCTTCACAGTCTATTGTATATCCACTTGTAAGGAAGAAATACCTATAAATGCATATAAGGATTTAAAATCAATATGTTATCCTATATAAATAATCCTTAGGTCATGAAATTTTATTTTCACCATCAAAACCCATTCAGACATTAAGCTATGGCTATACTATCAACTTGGAACATAGAGTTCACTTAGCCATCCAAATCTTGTAGATAACAGTGAAGGAATTCAGCACATAAAAGTGTGATTTTGAGTCCTTTAACAACCAATATCTAAAATTCACTAGGATTATAAACTTTTCATGATTTTTGAATTATTTAGGATATATAGTCCAAAACCATTATGATGCATCAAAAGTCTTTGGATCCATTGTAATATGACCTTGACAAAAGCCTCATACCTCATTTTTGAAATTTTAGGGATTATCTCCCTAAATATAGTCATTACACCTTATATCATGTATTTACACTTATATTTTCCAAAATAACCCTCAAACATGCTTGTCATGGTCAAAACCACATGTTAGGACTTCCAAGGAAGGTTTCATCTTGTTTTTCAATTCCTCAAAATAACTCCTCAGCTCTCTACTAGCACCTATGTGTAGTTATGGTCATGTACAGGTAGTATATATTTGAATGGTTCTTACTTATTATTTTTTCAATATCACACCTCAAATAAGGTCTTATATTCTTTCACTACATGTTATGTCATTGATAATGTTTTCAACCTATCTCATCTTATCTATACAAGTGCCTCTAAATCTCTACCACGGCCACCTATAGGTGGTTATTTCATATACAGGTAATGAGGAAACTTTAAGAAATATGCATGGTTTATGAGTTAAAATTATGTTTGGGATCCTTTAAAATTTCTCAAATAGACTCATCTCACCATCAAAACCTTGTTCAACTTAACACTCTATTTCAACATGAGATTTTTGATGAGGCCACCTATAGGCGCATTTTAATGGTAGGGAACTATGTGTTTAGGTAGTGAAAGTAATATAGGTAGTATATAAGAGATAAATTCTTGAGATTCACTATAAACCTTAAAAATGTGACAAAATATGCTCTTCCCACTCTAAAATATTTGAAACACCTATTAGAGCTCCTCTTCTATCAGGGCATCCTTCTGTACTTGTATGTTCAAGGAGTTGCCTACATATGCATAGTACATTGACTACACCCATGGAAAATTTCTTGGAGAATGAGATTAAAATGTAAATGGAATTAATATATCATTATAAACATGTGGATTAACCCATCAAAACTTATTTAATTCACCATCAAAGCATGAATATCCTAAAAATGGTAAAAAATTGCCTATCCTCCCAAATGAGACTAATCTACCAACCTAAGATGATTTGCTCAACAAAACACCATGAAACCTAAAAAAAAATGAAGATCATATAATAATAAATACATAATACTATGGAGTTAACATCATATATTGGATTATATGGACTTGTCCAAATTGGAGTAAAACCTATAAGGTGCAAGAAATAGTGAGCAAGAAAATAAAATCAACTTGTAAGAGATGGTTCATAAATCACGGTTAACCAGTCCTTCCACTCTTGTTATGTAAATTAATATCTTTGAGTGTAATTTTACCTCTTGAAGGAATTTGTTATGAAACCTCCTCAACTAGCCATACTAGGCACAAATCTATTGACCATTGCTTTTTGTCTAAAAGGGCATAGAATGAGAATAATGGTTTTAGCTCCATAACAACACTTACAAAGAATTTGAAACATCGAATTGAGTATTAATAATATTAATGGACATTCCATGACCTTATCCCATGTGTCACCTTCCCTCATGGGTCGTACAAGTTCCAAACTCCCTCTTTTTCAGTTGGTTTCTTGATTTTTATTTAAATAACTTGCAAGATTTAGATGGGACTAACATTCTTGATAGGTAATATAACCTATTAGATGTTTGAAAGGAAATTAGGACACTTTTAAACCTTGAAAACCATGATACTTGCATTTATGACCCTTAAAAGACTTCTAAATGACTAAAAGTGACATATTGATTAAAATGACTAAGACCAAGGATAATATTGAATTAAATGACATCAAATAACTTATAATACACCTCATGACAAAATATTAGACCCTTAAAACATCTAAAAAGTCAAGTTATTACCTATAGGAGTCCAAATTTGACCTATAGGGTCAAATTTGGTCAGTAAATTGGTGACTCATAGCGGGAGTATGTTTGTTATACTAAAGATCAATAGCCTTATCAGTCTATTGGGATTAGGGAGTCATCTAAATTCTAATACAAACAAGAAGACCTAAAATTTATAGAAAGGATTTGATCAAGATAAGACTACTAAATACCTTGACCATACAAAAAAAGAGATAGACATAAAGTAAATAAAACACACTCACAAGACACACATGTGCTTAAAGCACATGGGGAAAATAGAAAACAAAATACTATGCACAACTAGAAATTTAGCATACCTCCTTCCCAAGATCAAAATAAAATTTTATTTAACATCCTTCTTCATGAGATGAGTCATAGTGCCAATCATGTTGATTTTTGAGTTAGATGTTTGGTAGACCAGACCTATTCCTTGAACCTTAACTTGATCTAATCTAATAATATCATACACATACCTCATTTTTCTACCCACTCTTCATTTCATGATCAACTTGTGTCTTCTTAGTAGGAATGGCTTCAAGAGGAATAGTTTCTTGTTCTTTAGAAGATTGAGGCCAATAGAAGCTTGTTCCATCCTTAAAAAGAATGTATTTCTCCCAAATAATTGAGAGGATGATAACCCAACTTGATCATTTCAAACATATCATCATACTAACAAAACTAATTTTTTTTTCTTTGCATACTCACTTGAGTACCAATTTTACCTTCTCCATTTTTTATTAGATCATAACCTCTTAGAAGAGGGTTATAACCTGCTCCAATGATTGTAAAAAAGTAATTTGAAGGCTAATTAGGAAATTTTTTATTCCTATCCATATTATATTTCATAGTGATGGAATAACCAATGGTTATTTCTTCCTCTTTGGTAAAAGTAAAAATTTATTCCATATCAACCCAATCAAAAGTTTCAACACAAGAAGACACCTATTCTTTAGAATTTAGGACCTATTGAGGTATTTCAAGTTACATATCAACTATAATAACATTATTTTTGTTTTCAAGAGATGAAATATACTCAATATCCTTCTTTTTTTTGATGCCAATGCTAATCATTTTGTAATCCGATGACCTAGTCCAATGAGACTATCAAGGAGCTATATCTTCTTCAAGAAAGAATTATATATTTTTGTCAATAAACTACTCCTATTTAGGTTACCACACCATAGGTCCATAAATTAAAATGGTTATAGGGTGATTACAAGATGAAAAATTTGGTGGAGGTGGAACATAGAACTCAACATCATATTGAGAATGAACTATAGAGGATTCTTTTGGGAGTTATTGAGGAAGGGAAGGAAGACCTTAGGAGAAAATAGCTTGGTTTTATTCCTTAAATTTTAAAATAACTTCATTTACATATAATTTATCTTGAAAAATCTCTTGAGTAAGTTTATATGTGGTGTGTTTAGGCATATGATTTTATTTTGGCTCTAAACCTTCCATCACACCTTGACTTAACAATTTCATTCTCAACTCTAACTCTTCAATTTTCTTGGATAGGTTCTCTTGGAAAAGTCACTATTGAAGTTGATAGGAATTTTCATGAGGATAAGGAGTAGAAGAGGGATGCCATGGAAGCTAACGTGTCTCTTGAGGAAAGGTGGGAAGGACTTGCATAGGATCAAGACCTTTCTCAACTTCACACTCCTTATCAAGGCTTTTATCCCATTTTTTCCCCATGATTCCACTACCTTATTATAGCTTAGGATATTGGTATTAAGAGTCTCTTCTTGAGGTGGTGATGTACTTTAAGGAGTGGATTAAGTGTTCAATAAACTTGGGATCTCCTTAGGTTTGGACTCTCCACCTTGTATCTAACTTGGGATTTCATAATTAGAGGTCACTTCTTGAGGTGGGGATGAAATTAGAGAGGGAAATGAGGGATTAAATTCCCATTATTTTTATAATTATATAGAATAATACATTTTATTATTAGATAACTCAATTTACCTACCAATATTTGCTTTAAAAGTAAGGTTTGTCTTCGCAACTCTCTCTCTTTTAGCTGATTGGGAAAAAGCTGGATTTGATAAGCTTAATTAGAATCATGAACAGGGGTCAAGTAAGACTAATATAAATCTTAGGGAATTGGATATGAAGGCTGATAGGTTTGGTGAGGATACTAGGCCACTCACATCTAACATCTCACTTGTAATCCACTTGTAATCCTTTGATAATTTGCTCTCTCAATAGGTTCCCACTCTCTTATAACCAACTCTATTGCATCTCTCATATTATGGATTAAATGAATAGGAACATCTTAACCATGTCCCCTTAATGTATAAAACTCTATCATGTACTCCTCATATCCCAATAGTGTTTTCTTGAAAATTGTAATAGACTAATTATAGGAGTGATTAGGTTGTCTATGAAGATCAAGATATTGAGGAGGCTGGTTATAGGACTAATACAACTCAAGATAAGGTTGAAAATGGTCATATTGGAGCTTGTAAGAATCATATCAGAATTGATAGGCATCATAAAAAAGCTGATATGTAATGCCATAGGCTTGGGATACCTCACCAACTTGTGTAAAATAATAATCATTACCTAAATTATCCATGAATCTTCATTGGGAAGCAATAACACAAATAAAAATTTACCAACAATATTCAAAAGGAAAACCTAGGCTACTTGACCAGCTAATGTAGATTCAGAGTCTCCATTAATGATTGGATATATTCCTCTAAAGGTTGATGTGTTAAAATACCACACCAAAAATCTTTTAACTTCTTGGACAAAGAGTCCCATTAAGTGTGCGAAAAACTATTTTCACTTGGATTTACACCCTTTAAGGAGATGTCTCAGCTCTCTTCATCCAAGTGACATAATTGAAACACCTCTAGGTTGTGGGTGAGCCTAAGAATGAGATGAATCTCTAGATAGGGTTAGCTCCTTTTATGTTTACCACTGTAGACCACTACTACACCTATGTTTGTGAGAGAAAATAAAGAGATAAAAATGAAAGAAAACTATCATAAAAAAAGGTGATACACCAAATTATTTGATAACTACCAACCAGTTACATGTTAAACATGAGAATAAGTGACTAACCAAACACACACTTCTCCAATCTACATCTTCTCACATCAATATTTCATTATGAAGTTATGGTGAATGTTTAGGCTAAGAGGAATATACAAGAGGCCTAAGATAACATTATTTGAATATACTAACTCAATAAACCTTGACACATCAATATAAAACTTTACATGACCTGTAAGAAGAAGCTATCTAACTATAAATAGGTGAGAGAATGAAATAATAATGCTAAGGAAATAATAAGTCATCACTAAGAAAAATCAATCATCTAAGTGAAAACACTATCAAAAATCATGGAAGAGGTAAAAATTAATATTATTTATTGTTACATATTATTTAAATGAGTAGGGCTTCACCATACTTAGGTGGAGCATAGTTTACAAAGGCCAAAATGGCTAGTTCTTATAAAACATGAGAGAGAGAAGAGAAGATATAAGTAAAAAGGTCACAAGGAAACTTTTAAATATCATAAAATGAGTTATATTTTCATGGGAAGTGGATTTTAAATATACCATGAAATTTTAAAAGAGACAAGTGACTTCTCAAGTCGTGAAACTCATGAAAAGTGGCATGAAATTCCCTTTACTAGCTTAGAAAATTGCCTTCATTGTTGACATCTATTTGAACATCCCAATACTAACTAGGGATATGTCTAATTATTGGAATGAGAGGTAAGGTTATGAAAAATTCATCTACATATATATATTCTTGTTTTACTCATATAAAATCTCCTGTAAGTGAGCCATCACTACCTACAGTCTAAATAAATCCTGTTTTAGTCACCCTTCACACTTAGCCTCAAAATTGGCTTTATTTTCTCTTTAAAATCCGTGAAATGGAGTGGATTAAACTTTAAATTTCCATATATCTCCTTATAATACTTAGTTAAACTTTAAAAATCCATTCACTTGAAGTTTTCACACTTCTCACCATCATGTTCACTATGCCAGTTTTGACTAGCTGAGATGAGAGATATGGCAGGCACACTTAGGAGTTTTTTCAAGGCATTAAATGTAAATTGGGAGTTATATTAAGTTTAAATATTACTTCCAAAGTCTATTTCATCTCTTGAAACCTCCTAGAACCTATATAAGTCAAATAATAATAAAAAATACCCTTTTTTATACCCCATCTATATAATTCCATACAGTCCAAAAGCATGTGAAGTAGACTAAGAGACTCCCCTAAAAAATATAATCATATTTTTTGTCAAACCATTCCATTAGATCTTATTTCCATCTTAATTTCCTTCATTGGGTCCTTATCCAAGGGGTTTTAAAGGGTTTTAGGCTAGTTCCACTCTTAAGCTTTGTTCATAAGAATATAATGTTGGAATTGTAAATAAATTCCACAAGAATGATATTAAAGACCCTTGATAAAACATTTAAGCCTATTTTATCTCCATTCCAATCATAAAAAGAGATATTATCTTCCAAACCTCTCCTATCAAGTTTGTTTCTCCACTTTGCATAGGCCTAAGTGGTCTTAAAGCCCAAAAATGTATTCTCATGGTTTGGCATACATACAAATAGATTATAAACCTATATAATGACCTAAAAATAATGATATAATATTTTATAATTATCACCTCATGTGAAAAGTTAAAGTGACTCTCCATTTAGCATCTAGGCCTAAACTGCCCTTTAGGCTTGACTATAACCTTGGATTTCTAGGACACTTTTATAATATTCTCCCTTATGTTTTTTATTCCTAATATTTTTTGGATGTCTTTTAACTCCATAAACCTTCGTAAAATGTCCTTATATCTTCTATTCTACTCTTTTGTCTCCTCTTCTTAAAGATAACAAAATTTACACATAAGGAGAGTGCCCTCTATTTGAGAAAAAATAAAGGGAACTTCCCCTATTTTTTCAATCCAATTTATAATTTTATTATATTATATATTTTATAAATACTTCAACAAAATTTCATCCCTTTCTCATATGACTAGACCCTCCAAAAACACTAAAAAATGAGACAAACTACTAGAAGAGGGACTATGTTCAGGATTTCACTATATGGACTATAGGTAGTTGATTAGGGTCTTTCCTTTTCTATATATACATTATGATGGTATCATAAGGTTATTTATACCATTATAATTATGTTTATAATTTTATCAAACTCTCATAATCCATGCTTACACCTTGAAACCTTTCCTTACTTAGTTAAGCCTGACTGGTAAGCTAACCTTGTTTGTATACTTCCCCTTCATATAGATGTTTATGTCTAAATTAGGATTTTTTTGCATGTTTTATGTCCATATTTAATCTATAAAACACCATTATATATTAATACCTATTCATTCTATGCTTGGATTAAGGTCTGTTGTAAAGGATATATAACCCATTCTTCATGGTAACCCTATAACGAGTTTGTAAGTACACATTTTATGATGCAAAAGACACCTGCAGGTGACTTTGTCCATAAAAATTATGCAATGTATAATATATAAACAATATAAATATTTTAGGAATGAAATTTCATATTATATTCATCTCCATATTCACAAGTTTCTATGTTTAAGCTCCTACTATGCACTTATAGGGCTTAAAATAAGATATACATATAGATTCATATAGGGCTTAAAACACAATATGTTATCCTCTCCAACTTATAATTAGGTCATTAAATGTTATTTTCACCATAAAACCCCATTAAAACATGAATGTACGGTTTATACTATGAACTTGGAACACAAAGGTCACTTAGCCATCCAAATCCTATAGATAATAGTGAAGAAATTCCGTGCATAAAAGTGTGATTTTGGGTCCTTCAACAACCAAATTATACCAATCACCAACCTTATAAATATTTTATGGTTCTTTTATTATGTAGGATATATATTCCAAAGCCATTAGGATGCATAAAAAGTCTTTGAAACCATTTTAATATGATCGTGACAAAAGCCTCAGATGTTTGTTTTGCACTTTTGTTGATTATGTCCTTGAATACTATCATTGTACCTTATAAGATGGATTTACACTTATAATGGATAAACTAACCCTAAAACCATCTTGTCATGGTAAAAACCACATGTTAGGACTTCCAAGTAAGGTTTCATCCCTTATTTCAATGCCTCAAAATAACTCCTTAGCTCTCTACTAACACCTATAGGTGGTTATGGTCATATACAAGTAGTATATCTTTGAATGGTTCTTACTTCTTATTTTTTAAATATCACACCTCAAATAAGGTATATAATTATTTCACCACGTTCTAGTTCATAAAAAATGTTTTCAACCTATCTCATCTTCTCCATACAAGTACCTCTAAATCTCTTCCATTGCCACCTTTAGGTGGTTTTTTCATATACAAGCAGTGAGGAAACATCAAGTAATATGCATGATTTATGAGTTTAATTTTTTTTTGGGATCATCTAAAAAGTATAAAATAGACTCATCCCACCATAAAAATCTTTTCCGACTTATACACTCCTTTTCAAAATGAAATCTTTTATGAGGCCACCTATAGGTGCATTTTAATGGTAGGGAATTATGTGTTTAGGCAATGAATAGTAATATAGGAAGTGTATAAGACATATTATTTATATTCAATATAAAACTTCACCAAGTGATATAATACACTCTTACCACTCTAAAATAGTTTAAACACATATTAAATCTCCCCTTTTATCATGGCATCCTTCTGAGATACTTGTATGTTCAAGGAGTTGCCTACATATGCATAGTGCATTTCCTACAACCACGAACCATTTATTAGAGAATGAGATTTAAACATTAATTGGGTAAATATATCATTATAAAATGAGGATGAACCTATAAAACCTATTTAACATCAAATCATGAAGATCTTGAAAATGGGGGAAAACTACATGTCATCCCAAACGAGACTAATCTACCAATCTAAGATGATTTTCTCACCCAAACACCATGAAACCTAAAAAATAATGAATATAATATAAGAAAATATCCAAAATTCTTTGGATTCAACATCACTAACTAGATTATATAGACTTATCCAAATTGGAGCAAAACCTATAAGGTGTAGAAAATAGTGAGTAGGAAAATGTAGTCATCTTGTAAGAGATGGTTCATAAATAATGGTTGAAAAATAAATAAAATATTGTTATGGAAACTTATCTAAGTTTAATTTCACCTTCCAAAGTCATTTGGTCTTAAACCTCCTCAATTGACCATAGTAAGCATAAACATGTTCACCACTTTTATGTGTCTAAAAGGGCAAATAGGGAGAATAATGGTTTTAGATCAAAAATGGCACTTCAAAATCATTTCAAACATGTAATTGAGTATGAGGAATATAAGGAGACATTACATGAGCTTATATAATGTGTCACCTTCCCTCATGGGCCATATGAGTGCCAAACTCCCTCTTTTTCAATTCATTTCTTGATTTTTAGTTAAATAACCTTTAAGATTCAAATGTGACTAACATTATTGATATGAAATCTAACCTCCTATATGTTTGAAATTAAATTAGGACACGTGAACACCTTAAAAATCATGATAATTGCATTTATGACCCATGAAAGCCTTCTAAATAACTCAAAATGACATATTTATTAAAATGACTAGGACCAAGGATAATATATCATTAATTAACATCAAATAACTTATATTACATGCCATGACAAAATATTATACCCATAAAACATATAAAAAATCATGTTTTTACCTATACAGGTCCTAATTTGACTTTAGGGTAATATTTGGTCAACAGTTATTTTAATAATTCCAATATTCTATCATGGTTATGCCTGGTAAGGTCAATTTTGATCCAAACCATATTTCATGCATTGAATCTATAAAACCAAAATGCACCATAGAAGATAATTTACATGACATGTAGTTTTTACATGTCTCATGTGTACCTAAGAAGTTGGAAGATATCACTACCTTTTTGAATACCAGTGCAACACTAACTCACCTTAACACTCCAAAAAAGAAGCATCTAGTTGTTCAAGCCACTCCATTCTAGCTTATAGGGGGTACCTTTATAAACATGGCTAGGATTTAGTGTTTTAATGTTGTTTTATACAACATGATTACATTATGGTACTTTAATAATTACATGAAGGTGTTTCTATAGTAAACTATGTTGATAAAGCTACCACATGAAATGTCCTTTTAGTTATCTTATAGTGGCCTACCTTATTTAAAGATTCTAAGCTTTATGCACACCAATGTGACATTTTCCAAAATGTGAGAAATATTAATAGGAGGTATATGATATACATTCATGTTATATTGTCTCAATAACCTTTTTAAAAAATGGGCTAATGACTTTGTTGGCCCCATCCACCTAGTAGGGACGAATACCGGTGCATTTATGTTATCACTATTACTGACTATCTTACTCACTACATTGAAGTTACACCATCATGGAATTGTACCACTAAAAATTCTTACTGATTCATCTATGAGAATTTCTTAACTAGGTTTGGATGTCTATTGAGATTTATTAATGATCAAGGTACATGCTTCTTAACGAGACTATATATTTCATATTGGTACAGTTCATGATTTCCCACCATAAGATAATACCTAGTCAACCCTAATTTAATGATACAAATGAAGTGTTCAACAATATATTGGGTAATATATCAACCAAAATATGTAATATTATATGCTCTGACTAGGATTATCATGTTTCTATAGTACTATGGGATTATCAAACCACTTATAATTTCTTAAACAAGATCATACCATTCAATCTTGTGTTCACTATCAAAGTAGTTATTCCAATATAATTCCTTACTTCTTCTCTTTGTATCATATGCATTGGTATCCTAGATTATGAAGTATCCTTAAAATCATACCCTTATTCTTTTTTGTAACTATATGAGACTCAATTTCTTGTACACTAAAGTTAGAGAGTTGAGAAACATAAACATAAAGCATGGCATGATTACCACCTAAATAATAAGACTTTTACTCCTAGCATACAAGTCTTAGTATATGACTCCAAGTTCCTGTGCCGCTATAAGAGTATTTATGTAAAATTTCATGGCCCCTTTATCATTCATAGTATCCATCTCACAAGCACGTGTAGGTTAAAGAGACTTAATGGCCAATTCCTACCTGTTCATTTTAATGGTAATCAATTGAGACCATAGTTTTTTTAATGATTTTTACTTTTTATACTAATAAGGCATATTTCCTTAGCTTATATTAGGATTTTTATGTTTTGAATAATGTTTCACACTATTTTTGTGCCCTTGATTAGTTTTAGAGTCAACACTTTGGTTTTATACTTGTTATATTGTCATAGAGGACCAAAAACAAATTTTAGTATGGGGTAGGGGTTTTATATCTATGGAGTAATAGGATATGGTCTATATGAATGCATATAAGATCAAAATCACATAATTGGAAATACATAAGGACAAAAGGGTATGTAGGACATGGCATGTAACCATAATCTAGTTGAGGTAAATAAATATTCCAACCTTTGGTATGGAAAACATTCAAATTATTTACAACTATCATGGACTTAGGGAAAAAATGATAAGGGACATACAATTAATATATGAACAATAATGGCAATGGAAAGTGTGTCAAAACTACATGGTTTCAATACTATTATTCACATTTATTATGTGAATTGATGGCTAAGGAGAGGGTAATAAACTCAAGTTACCCCTACATCCTATAAAATCATAAATAGGGGTCATTTCACTTTTTACTATTGATATGATTGTGAAAGAGTTGAAGGATTATATTTCATCAATTAAAAAATGATTTCCATGTTTACATATTATTGTTAAGTGATGAATTTAGGTTATTTTCTAGTCTTGAAGAGTATTTTGGCTAAGAGGAACAAACAGAGGGTCAAAAAAATTGTAAAGATGAATGAAATTTATAGAGTTTTAGGTTATAGGGGTTGACATCTAATTTTTTAGGGCATTGAGTCAATAGAGACAATGTAATGTTACACAAGTAACCACATATTTTTTATGAAAATTGGATAGGTGCACCTCAACCTTCAAGATCCATGAAGGGTTATGTGGCCAAATAAAAATTACCAAAAAGTGATCCATTACCTACAATTATATAGGAATAAGAGTTGAGTGTAGGTGGAGAGACTGTATTGATAAGAGAATAATCACCTAAAGAGCTTAGGGTGCATGTGAGAGACAAGATATAGTAATGATGTGATAGGAAAGGAATAAAATTGTTGTGCCCCCTCTACCACCATTAATGATTGAATAAATGTAGTTCATGTAGGTAGTACTATGATAAAAAAAACTAGCTGTCTAATGTTTTAACCTATAATTTATTTGATTAAAACCATTTATAGGTAGGGAATGAAGTAGAGTTACAATAAAACTATAGGGAATAGTTTTAGAACACTTAGAGTGAGTTATTTTATGACTTGAAAATTTTAAACTCTTTAGATACTATTAGCCTCTTCCAACTTTTCAATCATCTTTACTTTAGAAATCTATTCAAAGTAGTGAATATTTTGATATAATGGGTGTACAAGGATTATATTTAATTTTTGGGGGGATAAATGAGAATCATAGTATAATTAATCAATAATGTCCCAAGGTTGTAGTGTTTAGGTGTAGACCTTGCTTATGACTTAGATGACCAAGATGATATAGAAAAGACTACCATGGCACTTGAATACCATAAAAAAATTCATGCCATGCACATCATGAATATCTAATATCCCACCCTTAGAGTATTCATGCATATTATAATAACAAAGGCTGGAGCTAGAGACAAGTGGAAAGAGGTGGATATGTCTCACATATATTGCATAACAAATCACCAAGGAAATAAATTATAACTCAGTATAATAATTCATTACCAAAATCATAAAGGATGTATAAAAATCCCATTGGTTACCTAACTATAGGTTTTCATGTGGTGTGTTTCTATTATTTATGGTGTTTGATGAGATTTCTGTAATTGAGTAAATTTATGGAGAGATGAAAAGGGCATACCTACCTAATATTAAATTCCCCACTAAATGGTACAAAGAATTCACCTAACCTAGACTAATCATTCCATCCCATAAATTCAAATTGAATGGATTATACAATGGGATGAAAGAAGCCTTTCAGAATAAGTGGTGCATTCCAAATTAATTACATACATAAGTTAGATACCAGGCCAAGTTTTTTGTTAAGCAACATTTCTCCCTCATGTGCATTTTGATGGCTCCCTCTGGAGAGTTTTTAGCATGGATTAAGATATTATATGATTTTGTATCATGAACTTCATGAATGCCATTAACTAAATATATGATACACAACTAATGAATATTACTACATAATAAAGTGATTTAGTGACTCACACCCTCCACCAACTATATGTATATCCAAATAAGAAATCCTACAGGGAAAAAATAGAGTCAAACATAACTAAAATTAAATTTCATCAAACTTTGGTGGGTAATTAAATTAAGTCCTTATTCTATATGCTAAAACCTAAGAAGAAAACATCAAGGAGCATGGCATGTGAAATAGAAAGACTCTCTCCAAACTTGGTGTGAGAAAATAAGAAGCACCTAGGTCATGATGAAAGTACAAGTACTTAGTTGGAACCTTTAAAAAGGAAAAGAACTACCCAAGCACCACCAAAGAAGGATCCACTACCTAGTCATCCTAATGGTACAAGGCCAACAACATTTAATTTTTACTTAGAATAGGAGATGGTGGAACCTAAGGATGGTGATGTGGGAGATGAGGTAGAGTTTCTAGAAGGGACACTGTAAAGATTCTTTATATAAGAAGATTAGGTCACTCTTGAATTTGAGAAGACACCTTCACCAATGCAACATGAAGAGACCACCCTTGAAGAGGCATAGATAGAATTTTAATATATACTTTGTGAAGAGAGGGATGGTTCTAAAATGGATTTAGGAATCACTGGATTTAACATTAGGGATAATTACTAAGGGGAAGACATGGATGTTAAGATATACTCAAATGAGATCCCTCGATGTGGAAGGAGATAATTGACAATTGTATTCTAAGAACAAAAAATATTGATGCAACCACAATCTTTTATGCCCATTACTAGAAGGGAATACCTAAGAAACTATTATATATGTATTCTCATTTTGTATAAGAAGATGAATCTGACCAAACTTGATAGGAGATGTCATTCTTCCTTGATATGTGTAATTAATAATGCTAGTTTTAAATACCCTCTAATATCATTGTAATGGATCCAAAATTAGTGGCACTTCTTGATACCCTTTGGGTAGATCCAAGACAACCTACCCATGTATAAGCTAACACAACACTCTTTAAATTAGCAATTAAGGTCATAAGGAAGAATGCCTTCATAGAGTTTGATGCATGGTAGCGCCAAAAGAAACACACTGAGATGGTGGTGATGTATAATAATTAGGTTGAAACTAAGATGAATATATAAGAAGAGTTAGATAATATTAATGAAAATTTAGAGGTGGAAATAAATTCCAAGGTAAAAACATTGAATATCTGTAGGGAAATTTTGAGCCAAGAACCAACACTCAAATGAAATCCCTCTATTTGGCGAGGTAATAGATAAGTTGAAGAACTTTGTGAAGATTCTTTTGAAATTATGTAAACAACAACTTGGCCCTTGGGATGAGAAACATTGGGCAATAGATAAGTTTGTGAAAGTTGTGGAGGCGTGCAAGTGAGTCTTGCATAGATTTGGTGATAATATTCCCATTTTAGATGAGCTTTTTGAGAAGATGCCATATCCCAACAAGATTTTTGAATGTAGGATTTAGGTGAAAGAGATTAATCAACAAAATTTGGCTGATAAATATTTATTAATAAAATACCACTTGGAGCATTCCAAAGCATTTAAGGATGTCAAGGGCATAAAGGAAATAATAAGTGCCCATAGACAAGAAATAAGTTTGAAATTTGCATCACTCTGAGGAGAGGTAATTGTCAAGGTTAGTACACTTGAGGAAGTTCATAAGGATGCTTTCACATCCCTTGAATGTTTGTTAAATAAATCAAGTGAGTGTCTCAAACAACTCAAGGCAGCCAAGAAGCTAAAAGTGGAAATTAAAGAAATAACAATCAATCTTATAAACACCCTATCACGTTGGGAAGGTGTTAAGTGTAGGTCAAGCAGTTTAGCCTAGAGTTCTTTTATAGAGATTGAGACTAGTTCTTAGTCTAGGACATACAAGTGGCATAGTGTGGGATGATGTTGGACCCTAAATTTTGGCTAAGTCCTTGATTGGAGTAATAGGTGCAAAGAGGCATAGTGGAGAAGATTCATGATGTAGATGATATAACATGCATAGAGATTGCATACAAGAAATGGATCTATAAGTGAGATAAATAACAAATTCACACAATAAAATGAACACCAAATATACATGGGAAAATATCTAATAGGTAAAAAACACATAAATATTATTCATATTATGAAAAACTAAAATATACCTAATACAGTTTATCTTCCCTCCACTTCTTCTCCACATATATCTTCACATCATCTAGATGGATAAATGGAATACACACTAATGATATTTCATTATCTTTTACAATTTAAAATATATAGGATATAGGAAAGGTAATTTAACCATTATAATGTGACCCTAGTAAGTGTCCTATTATTGTAATGTGACCCTACTAAGCGTCTTACTCTCCAACGATCATATATAAAATTTCATCAAATTTTTCCAATAGTCACATTACATAGTCCAACCTTGTCCTAAATCTTAAATGGCTTGACATCTTTAACCAAAGGTCATGATTCTAACCTTGACCAAAAATTCTAACATTAATAACAATACATTGTATTATTACATGAGCATGAACTCATAAATAATAAATCATATTATTTATTTAATATTGTAATTTAATATATTAAGGTTACATAAATATACCACTTAACCATTACTTGTTCCAATACTACCCCTTAATGTTAAGTGGAGATTTATATCAATCTTTCCTTTATAATAAAGGAAAAAATCCATCACACTCCTCCTTAATGATAAGTGGATATTTAAAAATTCATTTATAATAAATTTAAAATACCCCCCACCATTAATGATAAGTGGAATTTAAACATTACTTTTTACAAGGTAACAAGTGGGTATGAACAACCCATAGGTAGTGATGACACTCACATGGAAATTTCCCACCCATGTGAGACCTTTCCAATGGTCATATTAATATTCTATCATTTATGAAGGTGACTTCTCCAATGGTAATATTATTATTTATGAAGGTGACTTTATTATTTATTTAAAATAGGATTAACTCATGACAAATAATAAAATATATTATTATTTTACTGATATAATTTAATGTATTAAGGGTACATGAATAACACACTTTAACCATTAATTATTAAAATAATATATTCCATAGTCACCTTTATAAATAAAAAAGCTAGACTCTATAAACCATCTGTGATTAGTTCAGGAGGCAAAGGATTTAAAAACCTTCATCACAAAATCATATTTTTAAATAAAAGGAATTATAATCCAAAAACTACTTAAAATTTAGGTGAGCATGATCATGAGACTACTGCTCATAGTTTCTCATGAATAATTAACCAATCATTGGAGCCTTTTGTAACATAAGTACCTTCATGTATACTTACAAGTATTGGGTAAAATATTAAAACTTGAAAATGAAATTTATTTAAATAACATAAATTATTTATAACAATGCTATACAATGAGAAGTATAGATAATAAGAAAGACACATGGTCATTAGGAAGTGACATTATCTTGCACACTCCCCCTCAATGGAAACTTTGAGAAGACCAACATTATATGAATCCAATAAAAATTGTTAGCACAAATTTTTTTATGAATATATATTCCATTTATGTACCCATAGGACATTATTTCATATGAACATTAAGGAATTTCTCTTAGATAACATGTGTGTGTACTTCAATATGCATAGTTTATTAGTGTTATATGGTAATTTTCAATAGAGTTATAAAATTTTTAAACTTGTATAAAATTTAAGCACATATCCAAAAAATGATATCATAATATGGTTAACATCACAATAACTAAATATATATAACCATCAAGTCATATTTTATGTAAACAAGTTCCCTACTTTGATTATAAAGCTAGTGATAAAAATAAATTATTGTATGTAATTCATTATTAGATGTCTCTAATATTTACAAGATGAGAATATGCATATATCATGAGATGCACATACAATAATTTTACTAATAGTATGATACTAAGTCATTATATATCTTATTAGCAATAACTCATCTGAGTTTTATAAAAAACTTTTCAAGTTTAATATGTTTCAATTTTTTACCCATGAGATGTAAAAGGATTGGTGAAGTGGTTTGGTTAAGCCCAGCCCCACCTAAGTTCAAATATCAAAGGGAATTTATATGACATATGTTTTCTTTCACTTGATGCTTTTATTTTGATCAAAGTTTTAGCTATTTATAATGGTTTTATAATTATTTCAGGGATTCGACCCGAACTGGTTATAGCATCAATTAAAAACTAGCACACAGAAAAAAAGATTCCATTTTACAATTATATATAATTTTAATCAAATAATTGAGGTGTTTACCTTCTCATATATCAAATATGAATATTTTTATCATGATATTCAATAATCCAATCCAACTGAAATAAATAATTTTAGAGATGTATGGATAAAATGTATGATAAGGTAAATGATGAAGAGATAATTAATACAAACTACATTTAAGCTTTTAATTATATTATAAAAAAACATATAAGCATGTTATAATAAATAATAAATTGATAACACAATCAAATGAGAGTATCTAATCAAGTTAGTATAAACTTTTTGTACTTATCAAATGAAAGTATCTAATCAATTTAACATAATCCTTCTCAACTTATCAAATGAAAGTATCTAATTAATTTAACATAAACATGCTCTACTTATCAAATTAAAGTATTTAATCATGTTAGTATAAACAATCAAATGATAACACAATCAATTGAGAGTATTTAATAATGTTAGCATAAACTTGCTTTACTTATCAAATGAAAGTATCTAATCAATTTAATGTAAGTTTGCTTTGCTTATAAAATTAAAGTATCTAAGCATGTTATCATACAAAATGAAATGATAACATAATCAAATGAGATTATCTAAGCATGTTAGCATAAAAAATAAAATTATAACACACAATCAAATTAGAATATCTAAGAATTTTATCATAAAAGATGTTATCATAGGAATCTAATAAGGGAGGTTAGTGTAGTGTTAGTTTAAGAAATAATAACTCAAATAAAAACACACTAACACTTACACTCCTAGCCTAAAACTTAGGGAGATCTTACTAACAAAATACCAAATGAAAAAACAACTAAAACATAAAAGACATAAATCATTTACCTTCCTTGGGATCTCCAAATGCTTTTATTGAGTGGATTTATTGGATTGTGCATCAAGAAGTATTTTTCAAATGAATCTTGTTGTCTCCTTCTCTCCTTGGAACCATGGCTTTGATGTGGCTTGACTCAATATTTTGGCATTATAACACTACTTGAAATAAAATAGCTTATGTCTCTCTCCAAATTTGCATTATAACTTTAGATTATGAGAGCTTAAAAATGAAGAGGTAGGGCATTTTATTTATAGCCTAAGGATTTAACTCTCACCCAAGGTGAGTTAGGGTGGAGTTAAGGCTTGGAATGGATTCAAACATAACCTAGGTGATTCAAATATAACCCAAGTAGAGTTAATAACTATCAATTAATTATGATTTACAATTACTAGGCATGGCTCTACAAAATAGATATTTTAGGATATTTTCAAATAGCTTGACAACTCATAAAGACAATGATGATAGGCTAGGATATATTGAATTTTTGAATTTCATTTTTTAAAATTTCAATAGTTTCAAATTGATAATTTAACTAGGCATTTAATTTTTTTTAGCATGTTAATTAATTTTTATTACCCTTTTATAATTAAAAAGATTTAATTTAAGCATGAGATTTCCCCTCTTAATAGGTTCATAGGCCAAATTAACTATTTTGATGCCACAAGATGATTAAGGACAAATCCATTAGAGGTTATCACTACATACAGTAGGATACCCCAATTAGGGATGTCTCAAAATGATTCTAAGCTTTGATGAATGATACGTCAAAAAATTTGGGACCTTTAGTGATTTCTAGTCTTCATTTGTAATGGTTGGTAGGAATCAATCTGAACTTTGATCAAAAGCTAGTTGTGTCTAGTTTTAGGTGTTCACATTTTTTGCTTGTTTGGGAAGGCATTGCAAGATATAGGCATAATAACATCTTCTTAAAGAGTGAAAATGTCCTATATTCCTATCACTTTAATGAAAATGGATGAACTATAGGTTTCCCCTCAATGGAACAATTGGCAAAGGGATCGATAATCAGTCATTTGAAAGGAGGAAATGATGGGATACAAAAGATGAAATGGGTTGGAAGAGACTAATTTACCCATAGGTAGTTATAATCAGTTGTAGATGGAGCTACCCTAGTTGGGAAAACAAATAGGATGATTTATCCTTAAGTAGTTATAATCATTGGCATAGGGGGGATTAAAAAGGTAATGATTTTCCCAAAGGTGGTTATAATCATTGAAAATGTCTTAGGGTAATAAGAGACTAATTTTACCAAAGTTAGTTATAATAAATAAAAGGGAAAATAGTGATTTACCTAAAGGTTTTTATAACCATTGGTAGGATAAAAACATGCCCAAATTGTGTGGATCAAGATAATGGTTGCTCAAAGGCAATTATAAGAATTATAATAATGAAAATGTGCTCTAGTTAGGTAGAAGAAAGATAATGATTTTCCTAAAGGTGCTTATAATTATTAACCTTCTAGATAGATCAAAACACCATGATTTTCCCATATGTAGTTATAATAATTAGTTATATGAGTGAGGTGATAAACAATGATTTTCCTAAAGGAGGTTAGAATCATTGGTAGTGAAAGTGGGATAAGGAATAATGATTTGCCCAAAGGTAGTTAGAATCATTCACTGAATGATGATGGCAGAATGGGAAATGGGGCTCATGAACTAAATATGTAGTCATAGAGTAAGAGTAAGCTAATACAGAGGGGAAAGATGAATTTGGGATACCTACTAGTATGGAGCTACAAATCCTAACTAGAAAGGATGAAAATTATTAGGTTATTTAATTAATCTATATTTGTACTGAGTTAAGTTAGATTGGGATTTTTTCAAGTGTCAATGAGATATATCATGGTTTCATTTCTTTTAAGATTTCCCAAGCTGATTTTTGTTATATCACTTGATGGTAGGCTTCATAATAGAAAACCATGAGGACTTAGCTGAAATATGCATAAGGACTGAAATGTGATCCAATAAACCATTGAAAATAATGTAACAATGATAAAAACCATGATGAAAATGTTAACACAAGAATATGTATGGATTCAAGAATAATGTGAAAGGAATCACCCAATGAACACACATATACTGAATCAAGGCACAAGAAAAAAATAAAAAAATAGACAAATAATCAAACAAAAAAAAGACCAAAATAGTTAGAAAGGAAAGAACAAAATAAAACAAAAAGTATAAAAGAAAACAAAAACAAACAATGGTTAAGTACAATGTTAGCACATATAGAGAAAAAAAAGATGACAAACAATACCCCTAGGTAATAAGAGATAATGACAAAAACAATGAAATGGTATAATAGAAGAAAAGGAAGGGGGTAGTTAAGCTAACTCCAGATGTTCTATGCAAGTGGATGCTACATACATAGTTTCATAGATGCAAGATCTAATAAAAAATTTATGCCAAATGTAGTTATCCTAGGATATGTGATAGAAGAAAATGATGAGAAAGAAAATAGGATGGATGTTATAGAGTAATATGGGAATGGACTTGAAAGATGGTGATAGTATGGGATGTTAGGCCAGTAAGGATTTGAAACTAAATGACAAGTGGTTGATTATGAAGTAGTGACGGATCCTAGAGTCCTTAAGACAAATAAGTGGTTGATGGGGAATATATTTTTTGATTTTATTTATCTATTATAATTGATTTTGGAATTTTATAAGCATCTCAAATTGATAGAGAAAGATTAATACTAAATAGTCCAATCTCACAAAATGATGAGAGCATTCAAACTAACATTTATCACAAAAGGGAAAGAATGATCAAATGTAAAATGATCAAAAGGTGGTGAAATCATGGAAAAGGGTGACCAAGATGACCTCAACATGAATCGAGAAATGCCTATATAGTCCTAAAATAGGAGCTCAGGTCACTATTATTTTTCCTTACATCAAAAGAATATAACCAAGGTAGAAACAAATCTATAAAATAGGCAAGGTGGGCTAATGGCACAATATGACATATGAATGGTAATGTGGTACTTCAAAGCATGATAAATAGGTATTGCCCTTAGTTTACACACAAGTAGTTATAATTAGGAAATAATAGGATAGGTCAATGATACTAATTTTACCACAGGTGGTTATAATTAGTAGTATGATGATGGTATTTTGATTTACCCAAAGGCAATTATAATAAGTAGTACTTAAATAGAAAAAACCAATTAATTAAGGATGAAATTACCAAACCATTATCATAATATTCCAAAATATGGAATCTATCTAGAATGTTTAATCAACTACAAAAATTAATTAAAAACTTCTTGTTGAAAGTGGCCATGGAACCAATTGAATAAAACCAAGGTCAAAGGGTTGGGTGTGGAGGGTGAAAACAACTTGGTTGATAGGGAAGGTATGTTATAATGGTATATGATAGAATAGTATGGTACAAATAAGATTGTCAATATTATGGTACAATGGAAATGGGCCTTATATACAATACACTATGACTCTTAACCAAAGTAAAACTTGAGGTGTTTAATGTTCATCAACTCATCACATTCATGCCCATCTTGAATAGTGATCCCATATGTTCCAATTCCATAGTTTGAAACAATGAGGTATGGGTCTATCCAGTTGGGTTTAAACTTTCCCTTATGTTTCTTATTAGCCATGGTACTCTTTTGGTTTTATTTGAATATAGGATTACCAAGATTAAATTTTCTATATATGGCCTACAAATTATACTGGCCACAAAGTTAGTTTTGGTATGCTTGAAGGATGTTGACTGTAGCCATGAATTTCTCATCAAATAACTCTAACACTTGTAGGCAAGATAATCAATAGTCTTCATCATCCAGGACATGATTCAAAGAGATGCATAAATAAGGTAACTCAACCTCAGTGGGAAGAATGGTATTAGTGCCATAAATGAGGAAATATGGAGTGGATCCTATTGGAGTTATGTAATTGGTGTGGTATGCCTAGAGGGCACATAATATTTGTAGGTTCCAATCATGGCCAACATCATTGGCAATATTTTTAAGGATGTTGAAAATGGTTTTATTAGATGCTTTTGCCTAGCCATTACTTTATGGGTAATAAGTGTTAGAAAAATGTTGAGTAATTTTGTACTTGACACACATTGATTTGACATATTTTTTATTAAACAATCTAGCATTATCAAATATGATATTAGATGGGATAACATAATAGTAAATGAGATGGTTGAATATGAATTTGGTAAAAAAAATTTGGTCATAAAAGTGATGGGTATATCTTTAACCCACTTAGTGAAATATTTAGTAGTAATAAGGATATGTTTATGGCCATTAGAGGAGGTGGGGTTTATCTTCCCATTGAGATAGAGGCCCCAAGTTGCAAATGACCATGGTGAAAGAATTGGTTTTAGAGTTTTGACTAGGGAATGAATCTTCTTGGCATGCCTTTTAAATTTGTTGCACTTTTTAACATACACAATTGCATCTAAATCCATAGTTGGCCAATAATACCTAGTATGTAGCAGTTTTCTAGCTAGGATGGCCCCATTTGTGTGGGATCCACATATTCCTTCATTAACTCCCCATAATGCTAATGTAGATTTTGTTGAAGTTAAATAATAAATCAAAGTTCCATCAAAGATAAAATAATAAAGGGTTGGTCCAAGTAAGGTATAACATGAAGCATGGTGGGTAAACGCCTTGGCTTGTTTCCATGATATGTATGGTGGAATAATTTTTGTCATGAAGGTAGGAATGAAGGTCTAAATACCATATAGAGCTAGGACCAATAATTTAATAGACCATTGTGATTATTGTATTTTCATAAGATGGTGCTATAAGATTTTCGATAAAGAAATGATATTCTTATGCCATGTCTAGATGATGAATCAAAGAGATAATTATGGCCATAACATATGCTATTATATTACTATCCCTTGGTATATGTTCAAATTGTACATCAGTAATTTTATTTCTAAGAGTGTTGACCATTGCCTTTTATGGCACCAGCTTATCATCCTAGGTCTATAAATGGTCTATAACCTAATTGATGATTAACTATGAATCACCACAAACCTTGAGATTATGAATGTTACATTTTAATTCCTATCAAAGCCCTACAAGTATTAACTCATATTTAACCATGTTATTAGATAAGGAAAGATGATATATAATGATTTAGGGATTATATCCTCTTATGGTATAATAAACAAAAGGCCTACCTCTGATCCATGTGCTATGAATGATCCATCAAAATATATCTTCTAGTGCTTCTCCTCAAGAGGTATTATAATGATGGTCATAATGGACTCATTTGGGAAATGAAATGTTAGTGGTTTTATATCTATAATGGGTGATTCAATAATCTAATCTATGAGTACTTGTCCCTTGATAGCCTTATGATTGATGTATTATATCTTAAAATCATTGAGAATCATGATCTACTTGGCCATGCAGCCTAGTAAAACTATCTTGGATAGTAGATACTTGAATGGATCTACTTTTGAAATGACCATTATCTTAGTGTTTAACATGTAATGTCATATTTTTTGAGATGTTAAGACCATAGTTAAATAGGGTTTTTTAATGGGCATATAATTGTGATCATACACAACTAGTGTATGACTTCGATAGTATATAACATGTTATTTTCCATTATCATCAAGATGAGTTAGAATTATCTCCATGTTTTTATCCATGGTATATGGATATAGTAAGAATGGATTTATTGGAACTGGTGGTAACAAAATTAGAGGATTGGAAAGATAGTCCTTTAAACACTCAAAAAATTCTATCATTCATCATCCCAATTAAATGTTACACCCTTGTTTAGTAGGTATGTAAATGGATGGAATTTATTGGCCAACTATGATATGAAACATTTGATAAACTAAATCTTTCCCTATAAACTATGGAGATACATGAAATTAGAAGGTGGTGGCATCTCTATAATGGATTTTACTTTGGTTGAATTGACTTCAATGCCTTGATGAGACACAACGGAGCCTAGAAATCTACATGAAGTAAGTCTAAAAACACACTTCTTAGGATTGAGTTAGACCTTGTATTCAAATAGTCTCTTAAATATTATTTATAGTACTACTAGATGATCGACCCTGGTCTTTGATTTTCCAAACCAATGTAATACATCACATCATGAAATATAATAGTCATGGATATTTAGTATGCGACCCCAAATTTTTGAGACCAAATGGAAACAACTAATAATGAAACATTACCCATGAAGTGGTGAACATTTTTTTTATGTTGGTATTATGACACAATATGAATATGGTTATATCTTAAAAATATGTTCATCAGTGAAAGCATTTCAACCCAGCTATAAACTCAACTATCATGTCAATTTTTGGTAGAGAAAAGTCATCCTTTAGGGTAGGCCTTGTTTATGTCTCTAAAATTAGTGTAGATTCTGATTTCTTTTGAATTCTTACTAACGAGAACAACATTCAAGATCCACTATAAAAATTTAAATGGTTAAATACATATCACTTCTAACATTTTTTTGAACTCTTTCTTTACTAATATAACAATTCAAGGATGCATTTTGTGTAGTTTTTATTTCACAGGTTTGGCATCAAGATGTATAACAAAGTGATGTACAACCAAGGTGGCATCCAAACTTGGCATGTCAGAAAAGGCCCAAGAAAATATGTTAACAAATACCCTCAAGAGGGATATAAATATGTCACATTATTATTATCAAGGGAAATAGTGATTTTGATCCATTTTGGGTCATTTGGAGTCCCAATGTTGACTTTTTTAGTGTCCTCCATAAGAAGAGTTGAACTATCTTCCAAAATTGTTGGCAAAGATTTAAATTAGCTTGGAATGGTAGAGTCCTCTATTTGGAATGGATATTTAAGTTATATTAGGTTAGATGAATAAAAATATCCTAATGGTAAGTATGTCCATGTGAAGAATAATGTTGGAAACTCTTGGATGATTCAGTGAAAAGCATGTTGTTCTTCTAAACTAAAATCAGAACCATAGGCATGTTCATAATTGGTGGTGTCTTGAGATATGTTTAAGGAATGTTGAACACCCCCATCTAATGGCATTTGAAATGGGCATTCACCAATATACTAGCCTTTTTTTTACTTTTTCCTTGGTCCAAAATTTCTTTAAAGAGGTTTTCACTTTGGGACATCAATGTTTTATTTAATTATTTGTTGCTAAGGGTGTTCACCCATTCTCCAAAATAGGCTATAAGATCTAGTTTGATTGAGAACCCTTGTTTATGGTCTCCCTATGAAATATTATCTCTTAGGCATAGGAAATTTCAATATGCCTTATCATTCTCAAATTAGTCTATAGGCACTATAGATTCTTGTTGGTCTTGGGTTATAAGCTGAGGGAGATATAAAAGAAGTGAATTATGGTGAATAACTTATCTAAGGGTAAAAATGACATGATTTTAAAATATATTTGTATCATCCATGTCTTTATAAGGACTATGATCAGATTCTACCTCATTTTTGAAATCATCATCACTAGCCATTGGCATTGGAACATGAATAAGATATGTGGGGTCACCCCCAAGTGGTTTAAATCTAAGACCATATTTTATTTTATATTGAGTCATGGATGTTAAATAAATAATTCCTTCATGATTTGGCCCAAGGCCTCTTCCTTGATATGCATGATTCTTCATGATACTTTTAGGAATGGGGTATTTAGCATTGTTATAACAATTATCCAAGTTGTCATTATATAACCATGATTCATCATATACAAGAGGGTCTTATTCTTAGCTAGTAGGTAATGTGAAAATTATAGGTACTCGACTACAAAATTTGCCTTTTCCCTTTTACTGCCATTCCATGATGGGTGGTTTGGATTCAAGTTTTCCATAGGAATCAGGGTTCTATGGAAGCTTGGTAATGTGAAATGTATTATGGGTCAAATATTTCCCTAGGTTATTCACCATGATGGTAAAATTATTGGATATTTTAGGAGGTGGCATGTGGGTAGATTAATCAAAGGTATCTAGTTTAATGTAATTTGCCTTTGACAAATCAACAAGTATTTCTTTCCAATTATCCTTTTTAGGAATTGGATTCAATCCAAAATGGTATTTGTAGCTTTCATTATTGACCTAAAAATGTTTCTAATATTCATAAGGCTACAAATCTTCATGAATGGTGACCTCCATGCCTAAGTGGGTAAAGTTGAGAAAATAATGCAATGTTGAAGGGATTGCATGAATTTCATGTATCTAATGTCTACCCAATAAAAAATTGTATGACAAATCAAGGTCTAAAACATGACATATTATATTGTGGTTCAAGGGCCTAATAATAATTGGCAAGCTGATGGTGCCTTATGATTTTCACTCTTCATTATTGTAGCTCTTGATTATGATCTTTTTTGGATAGAGATCAACTATTGTGTATTTGAGATGCTTGATTAACTTTAGAGACACAATATTTAATCTCAATCCATGTCTATGAGGACATGCTTCACTTTGTGTCATATGATAATAACTTCAATGTATATTAAATTGTTATGAAGAGGGAGAAGGGATGACATATCACTTTGGTCAAAAGTATCTAATGGCATAGGTATAAATGTCCAACCAAATATTGGAATTTATCTATGGATATGTCATGTGGAACTTTTGATTGGCCTAAGAACTCTATCAAAATATTTTTTTGGATGGTGGATGTACACAAAAAATCCAAGATGGAAATTTTTGCGTGTGTCTTCTACAATAACATTTTATTCTTCAAAATGGTATATGGCTTGTTCCTAGCCAGAACGATAGGTTTGATGGGTGTAGTGGTAGATGGTTGTGGGCTTAGGATGGTAATATTTGACCATTGAGTTATGGTTGCACAATTAAGATTAGATACAAGACCATTATTGCTAGCAAATAATGGTGGAAGGGGACTAGATAGGATAAGACTTGGTTGTTGGTGAACTTTTATGTGGTCATGGTTCAATGATGAGTTATCAATACATGGTCCAAAATTATTGATCCCTACTTGTTCGTATGCCTATATGTGGTACTAGGTCAAAGAAGGATCGCTAGCATAGGTTAATTTATTGGAGTTAGTTATAAATAGTATTATTTTATTAATACTTATTCTTGGATTGATGGATATGGTAGAAATTCAACCTCCTATAATATGGCCTACAACTTTATAGTAGTTATATACAAATGTGTGGTAATTTTGTTGGTTTTTAGCATCACTATGGCCTTATTTCCATCCATTTAGTTGTCATTATTATTGTTGATGTTAAAATTATTATCATTGCCTTAGATTTTGATACTATTGATGATATTGTTCTGGCTTTTGATGTTTTAAGTTTTTGTTATTGGTATGTTATGGAAAAGGGTTTTGATAAATATATAGGTTCTAATTGGATGTAGAAAATCCATTATCCAATGTTATATCCCTATTTTATAGCATGTTTTGAGTAAGATGTTTGATTTTCACATAAAAATGAAAATTATGTCCATTAACATGATGGTATTTATAGAATTCATTTTGTCTATACCAATTTGGATAAGGAATTCCCTCAAGATAGTGCTTCAAAATAGGCTAACTATTCAGATTATTGATGGCTATTTTATGAAACATAGCTTTAATAATATCTTCAAAGTCACTAAAGATACAATGAGTAGGCATAGTTCTCCTTGGAGGAGGAGGGTTTGCAAAGGAAATAGTTATTGTGCTTGTTACACTGGTCTAGATTGTTGTAAAGGCTACACTTACTAAATTGGTTATTAGTGAATAATGATTTATATTTTTGATGTGGATTTAGAAAATAATTTTTTCACCATTTATATATGTCATGACTTAGTTACTTTATTGTAAAAAACATTCTTGTTGTAGTTACACTACTTGGATTTATCATAATTCTTGCCCTGGGTTGGTTATGACACTTACGCTTGGACATGGTTGTGGTTATAATTCTATCCATTTCATTAATTTTGATTCTAATTTTAGTTTGATGAGATAATATTGATAATCCCTTTGTTAATAAGGGAATTTTCAATTATTAAACCTTTGTCAATGATTTCCTTGAAGATATGTGCACATTGTAGCTCTAAATGGTAAGATATCTCATTCTAAATATTTTTGGTAAACATAATGGCTAGTTACCTACCTGGTAAATTATGGGTTAAATGACTGGTGAGATATCTCCATTATTGTATATATCTTTTAAAACTTTTTATAACCTTTAGTTTGGCTTGAGTCAAATCTACCAATGAAATATCATGTTCAATATTATAGGAGAAATGTTGCATAAACTTATTTGAAAGATCATCAAAATTAGATATTGAGTCCTTCAGTAATTTCAAGAACCATTCCAAATATTTTCCTACTAGACTCTAAGGAAGCAATAGTAGGAGTTATATGTCATTGTAATCAACTAGCTAGAAAGAATCATAGAATTTGGTTAAGTGGGACTTTGGGTCTCCTTTACCCTTATATTTGTTAAAATTTGGTGGTTCATATCTGAGAGGAAATGGTATTTAAAAATAATCCATGTTGAATGGGTACGAACACACATCATCCAACTTAAAATTATTGGTCTATTTCTTATCTTGGATGGTGAAAATTTAATCCTTGATCTATTGTAATTCTTGTGCCAAGAAACTAGATGAAACATTGGCTTGAATTGGAGGTTGAGTGGTAAAAATATAGTTACTTTAACTGGGGTATAGTGGATGCATGGTTTGTTATGAAAGGTTAGTTTGGATATGGAATTTACCAAGAATATGCATACATGGAATAGGATGTGATTATTTAAATTTCACACATTGTAGTGTGAAATTTTTGTTTGGGTTTGGTATATAGGCCTAGTTTTAGGTAATTTTTAGTTGAGATGGAAAGATATGTCTCTAGGTGAAGTATTATGTGTTGATGAGGTTTTTAACCACACCAATTTCATAACTAGGTAGCCTCTAACATTTTAAGACCTTAAAGGAGGTGAAATCCACTTTAGGGAATGCGTTGTAGGTATGCAATCTTAACAACCAATTGATGGAATAAAAGGCAATGCATGTAAGTTGTTAGCAAACATTTTAGATGAAGGGGTGGTCTCTAAAAAATAAGTAAAAATCTATATGAGTTGGATGGATGGTTACTAATCTAGAATTGGTATGTTTCCAAATAAAATAAAAAAGGAAGAAAGGGTATAGAAAGAAAGAAAGGTTTTGTGGCATCAAAAATCACCTCTTTGGCTAGTTTTTAAGTGGATAATCACTTTCAAAACCTATGCCTATTGCTAGCAGCTGTTGCACACACATAGTTAGACATGGTCAACCAATATATGATGATATTGATATAGGAATGTCATTGGCCTAAATCAAATGTTTGTTCTTTTAAATCATCTATTACATACCCTTAATCAAGAGATTATGCCTTAGGCTTAGTGAGGTATCTGAGGTAGTTTTTACACAGACATAGAAAACTATATTGAATGAAATCATGTCTACACAATTAAGAATATTAATAAATCAACATAATAATCTATAATCAATGTAATTTATTAATCCTTCAATAGTTACTATGCATCTAAGATTAACATTTCAATCAAGAAAATAAATAACTCCTTCACAAATTTTTCACACTAAGATTTATCAAATCATATAACCAAAGCAATAAAACCTAATTGGAAATAAAATACACAAACACATGAGTTGAAAATTGAAATTGTTTCTACTCTTATATATTAAAAAGTCTTTCACAACCAAAATTTTGGATTGCCTTTTTTTAAATAGACTTGGGGAAGGGGTCACCTCATCCTCCAAGTGCATGCAAGATAGATTACATGTCATAGTTAGAACTTGTGTTCTAACTGTGGTGTAAAACCATATAGATTTTATCGTACAATTGTAAATAACTTAAGTTAACCTTTACAAAATCATGAAACATGTGAATGTGTATAAAATTAATTAATAAACTTTACAATATGGTTCATACTATAAGAAACTATAAAAAAAATATACATTGCTATAGAATGTTCATGAAAAAATGTTGGCCTTTCAATTTTTTGCTAACATATAGATGGTTGTATAGACTTTAATGGGTATAATGACTATGGTTATTGATGTGGAACTAGAAGTAGTAGCTTGAGTCTACTTCATATTCACCTCTATTTTGAGCCAACACTTATGTGAAACATCATGATTTTAATAAATTATCTCTATGTTCAAAAGAGGTAGTTTATGTACCCTAATGACTTGTCCTAGGAGCTTTGTATGCTCTTCTTTGGTTATTTGGAAGTTGATCTCAAATATCTCAACTTTAGTGACCTTTTTTCTATAAAATATTAAATTGAACTCTGTGTCCTCTAATAGTAACCCCAAAAGCCTTTTCTTAAAATTATTTGAGGCCTCCTAAATGGGTTGATCAAGGTTAGTTTTATTGATCAACTTCCCTATAATATCTTTGACTTTTGATAGTTTTAAATAATTCAAAAATTTTAAGACAAGGGTCTCATGTTCTTGGTACTTGGGTAGCAAAACCCCAACAATTGTAAAAAATTCCCTAGCCTCTTTCCACCTGATGACCACCAAGTTTAGTGAATTAGATAACTCTAGTGGTATCAAGAGATGCAAATGGATATAAGAATTATTAGTTGTGTAAACAATTATAATTTTTAATTTATTATAAGTAGACATTAAAGAATTAAATAATTCATGAGTATCAGTAACATGGGGGGTGAATTCAACATACATAGAATCTAGTGTTTCTAAAGAATTATAACACCTTGAAGATACCTCTTGGACCTTATATTCAATGCTAGTTGGTATAAGCATAGTCTTCTTCTACTCTTTTAATTTCTCTAACTCAGCTTCCAATTCCTTCCTAGCCAACTTTGTGCCTTCATGGATTGCCACCATAGCATCCTTTTATGATTTAGCTAGAGATTTAAAGTTTTCATTATAGGGGATTTCCCTAATTTACTATTTTGTCTTTTGGTTAAAGACACTAACTCTTACCTCTCTTCAAAAATAAATTCTCTACTAGCATCATATTCCATCTTTCTCTTCCTCACCCTCTAAATGCTTCTGGATGTTTTGTCAAACAAGGTTATTATAGAGGGGAGATCTATTATTTTAAAGTTTGGAAATTGATAGGTCTTGGATCTTAATTATATGGACCGTGGAGGGATTTTCAATTGGTTGATGTGTATCTCCTTTATGGTTTTAACCAAAATTTCCTCTTCAACCTCATCCACTATTTGTTTCTTCTTTGCCACATTGACAATGGCGTTAGGCAAGAAAGGCCAGATGGTTTTGGACCAATCCAAACATCCATACTAGGGGAGTGGAAGGATTGTGGATATTTGTGTCTTTGCTCTCCCTTTTTTTTAAATTGTAACAATGGTTTTATGGGATGGAGTGGTAGATGTAATGGGGAGAGTGAGTTAGGTGGATTGAACATGGAGCTAGGGAGTGGCCATGGAAACTTCAACCTACCTAGATGCCCTTTTCCCATTTAATGATCTAATAGTGGTAGTCATAGAAAGAATACTATAAATAGTGGTGGTGGAGATGGATGGCATGGTAGCGGAAGATGGATCAATAGTGGTGGTAGATGGAGCAATAGTGGAAGGATCCTTCTCAACATTTGGGGTGAGTATGGGGAGATGCAAGAAAGAGGAGTTAAATGAATCATTAAATTTGGAAGTTATAAATTTGATCTTTAGAGTTTTCAAGATAAATTAAATTGACACAACCAACAATGGGAATAAAAGAAGGGAGCAGGGAAGTGGTCTCTAAAACTTGAGTGCATGTGGGGTCTTCCATATCCATTTATTTTCCCTTATCACCCTTGAGGCTTAGAGACTTATCTACTTCTAATTTTTCCTCTTCATTAGGATATTCTTCTTCCTCCACTTATACTTATTGAGGCATGGTAGGTAAGCTGTGTGATTGCTAAATTTCAGGATTAATAGGGGGAGTTATAAACTTCTTCTTGTAACAAATGGTAGTCTCGGGTTATGAGGAGGAACCTTGCGAGACTAAGGTAGTTGATTCATCTATGGATACCCATAAATATGTATAATATTATACCTAGGGGGTAGCTATAGGAATTTGAATGGAATTATCAACTAAGGCTTCTTGACCTTGTCCTTCCTCATTAGAGGAATCCATATTGATGGGGTCTCTTAGATCTCCCCTAAGGTCAGCTTCACTCACCCTTGGTTCCTTATTGATATCCTTCATATTGAAAATAATTCCTTATGGTATATCTCCTTACTCTTTGGATTGCTCTATTAACTGGCCTTTCTAAAATTTTGAGTGTGTCCACCCTACAAAGAGTGGAATTCTACTATGTAATTCTTTCATAGTGATTTATGGTTTCTATTTGATTACCCGTAAGTGATCTTCCTTAAAATTAGTAACCCTTTCCCTTTCAAAGACCTCCTCATAATTATGCTCATTCATTAATAAAAAATCATAATCATAGTGGACACATTGGTAAGGGATACCAAGGCCCTGAATATGCTTTTGGATGGCACCATGAGGATCCCAATCCCTATGTGGTACTATGGGAAAATGGTAACTCTTCATTTTTCCACCCACATCTCTATAGTGTTTTCTCATTGTGTAAACCAATCTACCAATAAACACATGGTGGCCAAAGAATGTGCTATTTTTATTTTTGGTTAAGTCCTCTATGCTTCACCATAGCTAGAAAGCAATTTATTTCTCAACCAATGTGTCAAATACATAGGGTATTAACCTTGTGTCCATATATCATGATAATAGTGTAATTAGGATATAAAAAATAATCACCTCTTAAATATAGTGTCTTTATAATGCTTGCTCTAACTTGGGTATTGGAGACCCATAGATTTCTCACCAAATTTGAGGATAAACATCCTCAAAAATATTCACCATATTATTAGTATAAGCATAAATATTTATAAATTTAAAATGATCAAAAAATATATTCTTGATATAGTGAGTGCCTGGGCTCCATAGCTCACCAAGGACTTTATACATGGTTCTTATGATAGCATCGCAAAGATAAGACATCATATAGAAATGGTCCACTAGAGTGAGCCATTTATCCTTGTTAATGACCTATTATGTTACATGGAAACTAAAAATTTCTCCCAAAGCAAATGTGGTGTCACTTGTAAATATCATGTGTAATAATGATACCTAGTCTAAATTGAGGGAAATGGAAATTCGGCATGTCATAATGCCTATTGAGTAGTGTCATGCCAATCTACACTCCCATCATAAATTTATTGATGGGGTTGGGATTCTTACCTTTACATTTCATTATTTCCTTTAGGAGAAGCCATGAAGTCAACACCTTTTCCATCAAATTATCTTGGTTCCATGAAACTAATCTATGCTTGTTAAAATAAGCATCTAGTGATAGTAATGACAAATAACTCTAAAAATATACTCCTAAAATGCATGCAAGGACCATCGAGTTGTTAATATGATGAAAAAATACATCTTATGTAACTTTTCCTATGAATAATAAGTCTCGAAGGGGGTTGATGCATGACATCACCTTGAGCTTGGTCATAACAAAATGTAGTCCTTTTCTCTTAAATACTAGTAAATCCTTGATGAATAGTCATTTTGAGGGAGATAGATTACCATCTAATGAAAATATGTCAATAAAAGTGATATCATCTCATAATTTTGAGTAATTTGCATACTTATTGTCAAAAATAGTAACATTAAAGATAATATCCATGAATTTTGTTGCATCTTTAATAGAAAATGATGAGGGAAAAACTACTCCCCTAAATGGTTTGGATGAAGATGCTAATGATATTACATATAATTGGAAGTGCTTATAGTCCTCTTTTGTGCTTGATGAACAATTCTCCTTTACGCTAGTCACTAGTTCACTTGCAATAATCTTGTAGGTAACTAGGGGTTTTCTTGCATAGGATAATAATTGAGATATAGCTCATGTTTTTTGAAATCAATGAAGACATTAATGGTTGCACATCACATATATATATTTAGCATTGAATTCCAATTCATGCATTATAAATTCCCAAAGTTCACCCATTTTATATATTCTAAACAGTTCAAATATCTCATTATTTTTAGTTAGTGGGTAGCATTAGCAAGTATTAAGAAGTATTTTATCTTTATCAGCTAAGTAGAGAAATATTTTATCATTTGGGAGTCAGGTATCAAATTTTTGTTAGGACCAGTATTTACAAGATATCTAAAAAAAAAACTTAAAGACCAAATTATGTCAGAATAAATGTCTAAACAAAATGCATGTAGAGCAAATTTCCATTGTGTATATAAAAATTATGATTTGTCAGATAAAGTGTCCAATGAAAAAAAAACTAAAGATGAAAAATATGTTGGAAAAAATGTCCGAAAAAAAATTCCAAAGATCTAATTTCCAATAAAGACATGTAATTTTGGAATAATTTTCTTAGATAAAATGTCTACTACAAAAAATCTAAACACTAGATCTATTTGGAACAAAAGTTTTGAAGACCCAAAAGTCCTGATAAAAATTCTTGATGCATAAGTGTTGAATAAGTCTCATATATAAATCTTGATGAACAAATGTTGAATAAGATTCCAGATAGAAAATTTGATATAAAGAACTTGAAGACCAAATTTATTAGACAAAATGTCTGAATAAAATGCCTGAACAAAATCTCTGATGAATAAGTTTTTAAATAACTTTCTCTAAATAAACTAAGTCCTATAAAACATTAATATTTCAAAAACTCTTGAGAAGGCATTAATATAATTATTCCATAAAATATCTAAATACCATGCCCATTTCTTATACGTATGAAGATTAGGGATCAATCATTTCAAGAATTTGTAAAAAGATATAGAATAAAGGCTCAACAAACAAGGCCAACATATGAAAAAGTGGGTCCTCATTTTCTTAAGAAGAAAAATGGGGATGTTGGGTACAAAACTATGTGTATCAAGATTTAATAGGGAATTGTTGTAGACTATTCAAACCAAGTTGAATAAGGGGAACTTATTGTGAAACAAGGGCCTATTATTGAATTTGTGCCACATTTGGGATAAAAGTTAATTATTTCCTGAGTGACACTTGTCAAATAGGGTAACCTCTTGGTTTCAAAAACACCTATTTTAAATTAAATGATTTTTTAATGTTTGAAATTTATCATTGACCAATTGGCATGCATTATTAATTAGATAATGTTTGTGAAGGCATGTTGGTTTGTGATTGTTTAGGAATGTTTATCACTACTTGATGAGGTGTAACATTGATTGCACATATTGAGGTATATGAATTTTCTACCTTTATTACATTAGTATACTAGATTATGATTTTTTTATGGAATATTAGTTTTTACCTATTATGGTGTAGTAACATTTGTCATGTTTTATTGAGTTAAGGCACTAGTTGTTACTTGACTACTTAATCCTTGTGGTTACATACTTGAATAAGTAGATGGTTGGGGATTAGGGGTAATATGTTTTGGATAGGATGTAGAAGTTACCACCCACTACTATTGTGAACCACTCATGGTGTTAACTGAAGGCATAGCTTGTTGTGGACTAGTTATTTGTGCATTCACACCATTTTAGTTTGGATTGGATGAGACTTGCATGTTATCCACTGTATTTGGATCATTTGTCTGCATATAAGTAGTTGACACTTTTTCAATGGTAGGGGTATTGAGCATGTTTCCTATAGAATTTATTTTCACAAATGGGTCTACACCTTGATTGTCTTGGCCTAATAATTCAATTAAGGATCCTATTGAAGGACCTAGATTGATAATTAGATCATTTGACATGGTCATGTTATCAAAATTGCACACTAAGTTCAAATAGGTTTGTTATGTTGTATGAATCTATATAAAATGGGACTCTATGAGGACCTTTCTTGTGAGAAGCATATGTGGATCCTGATACAACATTATCACTAGAGCCTGAGGATTGTTAGAAGAGGCATGTTCATTGATTTGATTCTAAGGCACTCTAACTAGACTTGGAAAATTTTTGTGGGGGAAGTCTACTAGAAACTTTACTCCTACCTCTATTACTATGATTAAAACTTCATCCTTTTTTCAATCAAGTGATGATACAAAAAATAAGGATCATATGTCTATGGCATTGTAACATAGTAAATTTGTTATTGAACTTGGTCCATAATTGATGGTATGCTAGTTAAGTACTATGTTGTTTATTCTTTGTCCTACTCTGATTATGGAGGTGTGTTTAGAAAATAGTGAGATAAAGGATCTTGTATTTTTTCCCTTAACTGATTATTTTAAGGTGGATAAGGATCCATCTCACAATCTATATCATCACCACATTACCATATCATAAGGGGTCTTGAATAAAGTCATTTTGTATGACCACATTACCATATCCTAAATTTTACATTGCTCCATTACGATTATAGTGAGACATATTCAAGTCTATGGTGAATTTTTTTGTGAAAAAGGCTTAGATTTCAAAAAAATATAAAAATAAATATCTAAAGAAAAAATATTTCAAACTTACTCAAAGGATGGATTTATATCTCCAAAAAGGTCTATGCTAAAATATAAAATATTCTAATGTCAAATGTCAAATGTTAAATGTCTCACACAAAAATTTCAAATAGATGAACTAAAACTGGAATGATAAACTCTAGGTTCAAAGTGTTTCAAATAACTATAACCTAGGAAAATAAAATTTTCTAGATCTATTGGCCAAACATAGAACAAAATCTAGGCTCAAAATAGGCTCATGCTAGGTCTTTTGGAAAAGGCACAAAAGCTAGACTTTAAAAACAAAGGTGACATTTTAATCTAATAAATTTGAAACACTTTAGAATAAACTTGGCATTTGAATTTTAGACATGAACTTGGTTATTTAGTATAAGGCATTAAATAAAACTCATATGGAGATAGACTATTTCTCCCAAATAAAGGCACAAACAATACTTTTGAAATTGAATAAATAATTAACCTAAGGTACACAACTCAAAAGATAAATATCGATGTGTAGGCCAAAAATATACAAGGCATAGGCAAAAATCAATCAATGTTTGGATTTAAACTTGTCATTATTAATTAAAGACTCAACATAGGAAAACTATGCTCTTTGAATAAATAACAAGCTAGACACAAATGAGTATTATAATTACACTAGGTAAGGATCCAAAAGGTACTTGTGCCTTTGGTTTAGAAATTGGAATTTGGACACTATAAAAATAAGTCTATGAAATTATTTGAGTAGCATAATGTATTTATCATGCTCTAAATCTATATAAAATGGTTTTTTTAAGACTTAAAGGCATGCTATTTGAAATGAATTTGGTGGCATAAAGTTACCCTTTTCAATCAAGTGACACACATACAAACATTTTTCAAAAGCCTAAGGCAAAGGTATGACATCAAATGGGTGGCATAATGCCTCCTCAGACAAAGGGGTGTTGTATGAACAAGACTTGTTTTGACATGGGATAACAATAAAAATAGATATTTTGATTTAATACCATGTAATAAAAGGATAAAATGACATAAAACACCTAAGTGTAACATCATAGATCATAAAACTGATAAGGTTGCATAATACTATCAAATTACATCAATAGACTCACTCTTAGGAGGATTTTAAATGTTAATCCAAAAATAAAATCACATGAAAAGTAGGCTTTTAAGGCCCCATATTATCCTAAGGGTTTTTACTATGACATGGAACTTTGGGTTACTTTTCCTACATCAACAATATGTCTACAGTGAATGGGGTTATTCTAATCTATCAATTTTTACATGTTTCTATATAGTCCCAAGTTTGTCTAACACAAGATATGCTAACATCATTTGGGTCCACATAAAATAAATTATTATGAAAAGGTCTTATTTTTTTCATAACCACTATATTTGTTTCTTTCTTAGTGTAGTGTGATGTTCGAGTTTCCCCCATAGTCCGAGGTAGTATCTTATTAATGGATCTTGTTAACCACTCAAATAAGTGTCCTAGTAATTCAACCTTAATTTGTGTACCTCACCTTGGAGTGAGGTTGAAATTATGATGGGAAATGAATTATTAGGTTAATTATTCCCTATAAAACCCATAAGGACGTGATGAACTTCCACTCACAAGCCAAAATGCATGAAAATAAAGGACAACTGAAAAAACATTAGGGTCATGATTAGATCACCCAAACCATAGAGATTTGAGGAAAGCCTTAACAAAATCATTCTCACACTTAAGAGTATATCAAAAAAGGAAAAAAATTAGTGATTTAAGTCACTTGAATTCCCTAAAGGGGACATGGGAGAGCATACAGACATCAATCATTTTGTGAAAGTATAATTTTTTGAAATAATAAGGATAACACAAATAACTCTTAAGAGTATGTATCTAAGTGTGAGGGTTTGTTTTAATGCACAAAACTGAAATGTTTATGAGATTTGGCCCATTGGAATTAGTTGAAAAAATTATAATAAAACTCATAAACAACTATGAATAAAAAACAACTAAGCTCTTTTTAGGCACCAAACAAAATATCAAGACTTAATCACTTTCAAACTTTTGCCTTCTTCTAGCTTAGGTCCTATAATTTTTGGAGGTTTTTTGCCTATGTAGAAACCTAAATATGAATGAGAAAACAATATTTTGGACTCTTCTCTTGGATTTATCTAGTTTTTTATCATAGAGATAAACATCTATCCCTTTAAGGATTGATCCTAGTCTGAAGAAATTGATGTTAGTCAATCACAGAAGAATCAATGCTAGTCAACACAAATCAATGTCAATTTCCTATAAAACATAAAAAACATAATATGGATTTCCACAAAAAGGATTTTTATTAAATGAAATTAAACTCAACAAATATCATTATATCCTATAGGTAAATTTTCATTAAAAAAACATTCAAGCCCTTATAAATAAAACTAAAACTAGAAAACTCTAGAAAAACTTATTTAAACACATTTCTAGCATGTTGTTTTATACACACAAGGGTTGATGTTGGTCTTGAGTGCATACATGATGTTTGTCTCTATGTAAACTATGTGTCACTAAAAATAGAATACGTGAAAAACAAAGGTAAAACTTGAATTTTGAAGATTCTTAAGCATTCTTTATCAAAACTAAAAGCTACATATTAGTCTCCTTGAATGTATGGGATGCTCCATAAGGTCCCACCAGGCATGCCATTTATTATTATAGGAATCAAAGAAGGAAATTTAGTATAGTTTTATTTTAATAAATAAAATCTCAAATAAAAACACACTAACACTTACACTCCTATCCTAGAACTTAGGAAGAGCTGAGTAACAAAAGCCCAAATGAAAGCACAACTAAAACATAAAATACATAAATCCTTTACCTTCTTTGGGATATCTAAATTATTTTATTGAGTATATTTCTTGGCTTTTGTATCAATAAGTATTTCTCAAATGAATATTGTTAGTTCCTTCTCTCCTTGGTTCCATGGCTTTGATGTGGCTTGAATCAATTTTTTGGCATTATAACACTACTTGTAACAAAATAGTTTGTCTATCTTCAAATTTACATTATAACTTTAGCTTATGAGAGATTAAAAATGAAGGGTTATGGTATTGTATTTATAGTCTAAGGATTTAAATATCACCTAAGGTGAGTTAGGGTGGAGTTAAGGCTTGGAATGGGTTCAAACCTAACCTAGATGAGTCAAATATAACCCCAGTAGAGTTAATAGTTGTCAAGTAATTATGATTTTCGATTACTATACATTTATCTCTAAAATAGATATTTTAGGATATTATCAAAGAGCTTGAGAAATTAGAAAGGAAATGATGATAGGCTAGGATATTTTAAATTTTTGAATTTCATTAATTTTAAATGGATAGTTTAGCTAAGCATTTAATTTAGTTTATCTTGTTAATTAATTTTGATTACCCTTTTAACATTTCTAAGATTTGATTTAAGTATGTAGGTGCCCCACTTAATAGGTCCATAGGCCAAATTGACTATTTTGATGGTATAAGATGATTAAGGATGAATCAATGACATGTTATTGTTTCATACGATAGGATACCCAAATTAAGGATGTCTCAATATGATTTTGAGCTTTGTTGAATGATGCACTAGTAAATTTGGGATGTTTAGTGATTCATAGGCTTAATTTGAAATGGTTGGTAGGAATCAATATAAATTCTAGTTGATATCTAGTTGTACCTAGTTTTAGGTGTCTACAAAAGATACTTTTTACCAAGTAGAATCAATAAACATGATCATTTTATCAAATGAAGCATGATTTTATATATAAACTGATAACTTATATGAAATTAAAAATATAATGTCTAAATGTTTTCTTTGATTTCTCATTTAAGACCAAAATATCTTAAAAATTGGATGTGAATTATAAAAATCAATAATAGTGTGATGTGGTAAAATCATCAAGATGTTGACTCAAAGCATCTTCATTAGCACACCTCACAACTAATTCAAAACATTATAAAACCTCTAAAAAATGTCAATGAATAAAATGCTTCCACAAGGATAAACAATGTTTTGTCAGTGAATTCCAATTTCCTCATCTATGAGGTACACCTATGAATATAAATAACAAAACCCTTATCAAAAAAATGACAACTTAAACTGACACTCCAAATGGGTTTTGGTGAAAACTAACTATTTCACCTAAAATTTTTAGAATAAATTAGGTTTGGAATCAGGTTATAAAAAATAGAAAACTTACCTAAAAAATATAAAACAAAGTTTTTACGGTATTTGAATCTAAAATCAAACATAATGAAGTTCAAATTTTGTAAAACTTCAAGTTTTTATACTTTCATTAGGTTGATTACAAAGTAACTTTGCAAGTCAAAAAATCAAAGAAGATGCATTTTTTCTTTAACTTCTTCTGAAATTAGTCTTGAAAAAAATGCAAGCTCAATAAGGATTCATTATAGTTATTTTTATCACATATATTATGATATATAAACAGGGTCTAGGTCTTAGTTACATAGAATAATGAGTTTAAGTATCTATTTAAACACACTTTTTTGGGATAATTTAACACAAATACAACTACTCAAACTAGGTTCACATATTAGACAAGTAATGAATTCATTTAATCATAAAAAATGAAAATTCATAAAATAAATAAGTTACTCAAACAATAGTAATTTGTCTCTTTGATGCATTATCTTTTCCAACATAACAAAGAGATTCTCAACATACCTTAGATGTCTACTTAATTAGAAACCCACAACTATGATAAAGGATTTAATTATAAACAATGTGAGCAACAAATCATCATGATGGATGAATAAATGGATCAATTTAGTCTAATTCTAAAAAAAATAAAGGAATTCATAAAATAAAACATTTAGAACCAAAAATGTATAAACACATAATTCCAACTATGAAGTTCTTGCCATTGATTTGGCATCATAAGTGACTGTGAAACACTTAGTTTAAATTTTTCATTCTTACTATCATTTTATCATGGTAGTAGCAGAAAATAGGTAGGATTTGTAGTATTATTACATAATGGTAAATCCACATTCACTATGAAAGTACCTAGAGAAATACAAAACAACTACTATGTAAGGCTCCACTAATGCATTTTATTTAAATCATAAAAGCTTTTAAGACCAGCATAAAATACATACCAAGTCTAAATTCACCCTTTTTGATTTTCACCAATATACATGCTTTACCAAAAAACATTAAATTACATCTTTTCAAGTGTCAAATCAAGTATTGCATCAATTTTCATTTCACATTAAATCAATAATCAATAAGGAAATAGAAATCAAAAAAATTAATGTGTTTTATACTTGATTTTATAGTAAAGGCATATACTGTAGTGAGTAAACAACACAAACCACTTTAGTTGATTGCAAAAAAATTCAAAAACATAATAAATTACATCAAAGGGTGAAATTCACAAGTGTCATAAGTGTTGAAATATAAGTTATACACTAAAATTCATATAAGGAAGTTTCAAATAAAACAATTAACCATCCTAATACATCAATAATGTGCAAAAACTAAAGATCGATTGGTCACACAACCATTTTCGATAAAAATTACGACAAGAAAAGGGTGTCAAAAAAATTGAAAGTGTTACAAAATTCACATGTGAAATATTAAATGGATTAAAAAGGACATTTTAAATAATATTTTGAAAAAATTAATTATTTTTTGACTAAAAATAATAATGGGATGGATATTTGAACACAAGATCTCATGTTTACAAGTGTTTTCCAAAATTGGACTAGCCAGCTAAACTTTAAATTTTAATAATTTATACATGCAACATGTTTTTTTTTAATATATTAAATTCATAATTGTTTTTTTAAATAATAAATATTAATTTCATGTAAATACTATAATAAAATAAATATTTTTTACAATAGAAAATAATTACTTTTATTTTCAAAAAAAAGCAATTCACAATAGAGGACCCACCATCTACTTTACATGAAAATAAAAGAATTTAATATATCATGTATTTATTAAATATAATCATTAAAAACTATTAATAATCATTTAATTTCTATTTCATGTTATAATGAAGAAATATAGCAAGGCAAAAGTTGGCATTAACAAGGGTACTCAGGGAGATCAAACCAGGTCATAAAACCTTGAGCAGATCCTTATATATGCCCTTTGATGCATCCAAAAAAATAATGACCAAAAAATAATTCCAAAAAATGAATGATTATATTTTTACTACTATATATATCCATACAAATTTACCTAGGTGAGATTAAAAAACTTAGAAAAATGGATAACTACTACAGATGGCTCTCTAGACCATTTAAGTAGGCTTAGAAATCAAGAAATCAACCATCAAATGCCAAAATGGGACTATAGAAGCTTGAGAACAATTTTTTTGTATTATTTCTCCTTCAATGAGCCATATAAATATGTATAATGATTCTTATGGGGAGAATAAAAAATTAAAATGAGCTAAATATGCCTTCTTAAGATCTGCAAAAAGTTTATCCCTTCTAGGTTACTAAGAATCACATAAATGAGGAGGGAATTTTTTATTTTATTTTTTATATCTCTCACAAACTGTACAAAGATTCTTAGGAGAATAAAGAAAAAATAAATCAATTATAATATTCCAAATCATGTGAAGTAAAGGTAAAAAATATTTGGAATTAGCCAAAATAAGCTAATGGAGTGATAAGAATTGAGATTTTCTACCCAAAAACTAGTATTATACTAATTTTTATCTTTCACATGCTAAAATGGTTCTTGGGAGGATGGATAAAAATTCAAAATCATTAAAAATTGCCTTAGTGTCTCTAAGTAAGCTTTAGAAAGGCCAAGGGATTGATTTTTGACTAATTTGGATACCAAGTAATAGTAAATAATGTTGAAATCTATTTTTCTTGCCATATTCTTAGGTAGAAAACTGTATCGTATGTCATAAAAATCCTCCATAGGGTTGAATATGTCCCAAAAATGGCTCCAATTGGTTGAATTTACCAATGAACACTTATAGTGCACATTTATCAAACTCTTTTAAGAGAGAAGCCCAAAAAAACTCTTGTGAACATGTCATAACATCTACAAGAAATTTTTGAGCAAGAAAGGGCTTGAGCATAGCTTAAAAAGCCTAATATACAACCTTTCCACTTGATCAACACATCAAAATATATGATACCATGATAAAACACACATAAATAATGTATACAATTATTGGATCTAGATGTGAGATCAATAACAAAGGCACATACGACAATGAACACCATATATATGTGTGAGAAAACCTCTAAGAGGTAAAAAAATTGTAAAGATTATCCATATTATGAGAAACTCAAATGTACCCAATATAGTATTTCTTCCCCCCAACTTCTTCTCCACATAGATCTTCACATTAGATAGATGGATAAATGGAATACACAAGTAAGGCTCATTCATTAGATTTTATAATGTAAAATATCTATGATATAGGAAAGGTAATTTGACCATTGTATTGTGACCATTGGAAGGGTCTTACTCTCCAATGGTCTTATTTAATATTTCATCAAATTTTACAAGAGTCATATTACATGGACCAACCTTGTCCCAAAGGTCACATAGGTTGGCATATTTGATCAAAGGTCATGATTCCAAACTTCACCAATAATTCCATCATTAATAATAATATGTTTTATTATTACATGAACATGACCTCATAAATCATATTAACTCAACCAACATTTATTATCAATTTAAAAACCTCTACTTTGAACAAAAATATTCCCTTTTTGCCTATATATATACTAAATATGATCCATACAGCAGTATAATTTGAGAAGTCACTATGTGCATTCAAGATTTAAAATAGATAAGTTGTCTGAGAAATGAAAAAATAGTGTCAAATACTATCCTAAACCTTAATATTATTTCATATTTGGATTCCTCTCAAAGAGTTATACAATTTTAAAAAATAAATTATGTCAATCAAATTTTTATGCAAAAGTTATGGCCTCAAGAAGTTGGCATAAAATTACATTGCATCATACAATTGAGAGACACATGATGCCACTTGGTCAATGTTGTCAGGCATTAGTGTCATGATGTAACTGGGTAGCACCATGTGTCACCCAATAGCATGATGTAATACAATAAAACATCAACTTCCCAAGGCTATAAATTTTACATACATACTCAAATTAAGGTGATTTTTTTTGAAATTTCATAGATCTTTTAGAGGAATCCAAATATGCAATAATATTAATGTTAGGAAATATTTTAATACTATTTTTTAAATTTATCCTATAACCTATTTTTTTTAACTATATAGATGAATGGTTGTACAAAAAACTTAAAAAGGTGATTTTTTTTAGAATCTTCATATTTTTCAAGGTTAAGAATTGGATTTTCCTAAACAAAGCTAAGGGGGTTTCTAATATGAGATCTTGAAATGAACCATGGGTCACATTTTAGGTCAGCCAAGGTTAGCATACACCTGTAACATGCTTTTAACAAATTAAATATAGGGTCAACCCAGACTACCAATGTACTAAAAACTATAAAAAGGGGTTTTAGGCTTATGAATGACTAAGTAAGGTGGTGAATTGCCAGAGGAAGTGTTAAGAGAGGTGTAAATGCCTATGTAAGTACATAGGAAGAGGTTGTGTAGATATCAAGTGGTGGTATAGGGGAAAATAATCATGCAAAGTACCAATGGTCTACCTACACCTTTTTTTATATACCCTTATGTTGTACACTCATAGAGATTAAGACTCGATACATTCCTATAAGACAGAAAACATTGATAATTGATAAATTTTAACAATATTATGTGTATACATATTCCCCACTTGAAGCTCATCACGTGTCACATAGGTACAATAGGGTATGGTGATCTGGGAAAGGAACATCACAACACATAATGTTAAATCTAAATAAATTACAGTAAGAAGTAAATAAGATAAATGAAAGGATAAATTTTTTTTAAAAAATATACCTTTACTTACCATAGTGTTGTATATAATGAGTGAATTGAAATAAATGTGAAGGTTTCAAATGTAGGGAACATTAGGAAAAAACATTTAGAAATTAGCAAAAAGAGAAAAAAATCATTTTTTTCAAAAAATACATGTGATATATGAAAATATTCTATATGACGTCAGAATTTTAGAACATCTTTCAGTTTAGAAAAAGATCTAGTATAAACAAAGATATGGTGAAGAAAATAGAATTTGGACGTAAATATTTATCAAGTAAATAATTTTGAATATTAAATATAAATATGGTGAAAAATAATTCATTTATTATTTTTACTATTTTGATAAAATAGTGCTCTAAGAGACCTAATTGGAGCTTAGAGAGAGACCATGTTGAGGAGATGATAACTATGATGTGAAGGATGCATAGTGGCCACAAGGAGTACAACATAGGTAAGAAAACACGAATTTAAAATATTTTGAGTAATTTTATTTAAAATTGAGATAAATATATAAAATTAACTTGTAATCAAAATCTAAAAACCAAAAATAACCATAGGAAGTTTGTAGGTACACTAGGGGTAGAATGGGGTATTGGGTAGGAAAGGATCAGACCAATAAATGGCTAAGGAATTTATGATAAATAATCAAAAAGTTACCATAGATAGAGAACAAAGTCAACCTGATTGACTCAATTTGTAAGGTGAGAAGGAAATAAGGGGCTAATTACATAGCATTAAGTTGACATTTTATTACTAAAGTTAGATGAGTGCATAACAATAGGTTGACATAATCTAGAATGGGAATATGGCTGATATAGTACCCTCTAGCTGATGTAGTTGGTAATATGTGGTTGATATACTTTACTTAAAAGGGCCTGACTATATAGCATAGGGCTGATGTATTATGCTAAATCTAAAAAAGATGATTTAGTATCATATAGGCTAATATAGTCTAAAAGAAAAGGGGCCAACTATGTACTAGTGGGACAATGTAGTATAAGAAGACTATAATAGGTTCAATTTAGTATCAAATGGGATAATTGTGTATAAAAATAAGAAAAATGCAAAACTAAATCTTGAAATCTAATGAAGTAGTTAATTTTTAAATATTTGAGAATGTATTTTAATCATTATAACATTGAGATCTAATGCATCCTCTATTATCTGATATTTTATAGAGACACCATATATTTTTATGCCTAGTGTATGAATCATGGATAGAAGATATATTAGAATGGTTATCTAACATGCATATAGATCACATGGTCTCCTTGGGCTTCAGAAACATTATGGATATGAGATGTAATCTTGTTGAGTGTTGATCTCATTATCATGTTCCTAAGAGCATGAGAATAGTTGACCAACACTTTTATATGGGAGGTGGAAGGGGAAAACATCAAGATGGCTATTACTCTAGAGGAATTACATGCATCGATTGGACTTCTAATATATGGGACACTGGTGATCACTAATACATTAGAGTTAGAGGATAAAATATGAGCCTTAGCATAGTAGGTTGTAGGCTCAAATGGGATCTACCCTAAATTGAGGGTGATATTATTCAATGTGTATCTGAGATCCATTATAAACATATAGAAGGTAATGATATGAGTTATGATAGCTTGAGTGTTGTGTTACAAGTTAAAAAAAAAGGTACCACTATATGTAATAGCCTTTTTCAAGTAGTTATTAGATTATGAAGTGATTTACAATTATAGTTATGTCATCTAGGTCTATCTCATGTATAATATGTATGGGATCTTATCCACAGGGCAAAAGATGATGGGACCAATGATTTTCATAAGTACATGGGTATATGAGGGGTTCCCTACATACTAGTTGGATAGGTTACTCCATGTGGTTGATGATAGGTTTCCTCAGGTCATGTGATATAATTAATACCATATAATGTGCATCTTTCCCCATGTTCCATATTTTTAAACTATCACATGAGGGAAGATAGTATTTCAACTCTTCACTCTCATGACTATCATATGGCCTAGTTGGTCTATTATTGCTACAGTGTTGGCATACATACATATCATGAGTATATATAATTCATGGGTGGAACCTCATCTAGTGGCTCATGTACTTGTATGGATGAGGCTTCCCCATTTATTGATTCCTCTAGTAATCTATTATTATTAGTCATGATGTACTAAAGAGCTAAGGATAGGAGGTAGAGGGGTACCTGTGGAGATACTAATGATCAAGATTTAGCATGCTAGATAATGGTCTAGTTGAGCATGATAATAGGAGATAGTAGGGATAGGAGGAGGATATGTTATGGATGTGGATGCAAGGGAATAGTAGGCCTCATAGTAGAGGTATCAATAGTCATTATGAGCTCATCAAATATAGAAACACCATCAATGTGAAGAAGTGAGGTGTTAGCTATTACACAATGGGATCTATCAGTAGGTCTAAGACATAGTTGAATACCACTGAGGGGAAGATCATGGTAGGCTCAGGTGGTGATTCCTATATTTGCATTGGTGTATAGGTAGATGATGAAAGATGTTCTTGGTAGGTGAGAAGATAGGGATACCATGGTTAGAAACACAATCATTGGCTAGAAATGATTGAAATTTTGATTTAAATTTTGAATATAAAATAGTAATTACATTATTGATTATGATAGATATATGATTATATATATATATATATATATATATATATACATATATATATATATATATATACATATATATATATATATATGCAATTTAATGTATATATAGTTTTTGGTTTTATAGATCCTATGACTAAGGAGGTTAGATGGGGAGCCCCAGTTATGGTCGTACATCATGACATTTTATATAGGGTGTTGACACCATATAACCATACCATGCTAGATGTTTCTGAGGATCCATCTACCCCAACCCAGGTAGGCTATTTTAAATTGGTGGGAGAGGATGTAAGGTAGCTACATGTATGATGTAATGGTTTATAGCCATTGATAGGGGTTAGAGCTAGAGAGGCATAGGCTTGGTAGGCCTTAGTATAGGATCAAGCTGTGCACATGATGATTACCATCCATATATGATAGGTATAGGATAATGTGGCCAATTTATAAGTATAGGTTGCTAGATTGAGATATTGGACTTCCTCTTTATAACACATTATTTTTAGGGGTTAGTTGTAGACGTTGATGGGTAGTGTGGCTAGGCCACATGACAAAAGTGATAGAGTATAACCTTAGAGTTGTATTTATTATATATTTCACTTTGTATTGTATAAAACACATGACACATATATTGATGTTGAAAGTTTCATTTATCTCATGAATTGTACTTGGATTTGGATGTGGATGCATGGATACATTTCCTTTCTAGCACATATATTTACCTTTTTATATGTGCTATGGGAAATATGTGATGTACGTTTTCTTTTATACCAAATTGTGAGACAAATGCATGGTTAAAAAGAAAAAAAGAAAAATTAATTTGTAAAAGTATAATTAATCAAAATAAATTCATACACACTATATCATGATGGAAAATGTGTAAAAAAAATATGAATAAATATAATAAACCAAAGATGGTAAAAAAAAGGGCACCAAATTTTTTTAAACCATGTAAAAGATTTCAACAAATTAAATGACATAAAATTCACACTATATCATGTTAGGAAGTATGAAAAAATTGTAATAAAATGGAAGGAATGTAAAAACCAATGGTAGAAAAGAAAATTAAGTTATTCAATCATATTAAATCAAGATGGTAAGTAGAAAATGAAAGACAAAATGTAAAAGGAAATTGAATTAATCACACTAATTCAATATCGTAAATATGAAATATTTAATAAAATGGTTGTAAGCATACACATAATTGGAAAATAAGAATATAAAAGTGAAATAATTATGAACTAAGAATAAAACATACTCAATCAAGATGGGAAGTATGTTGATGACATGTAACTTATAATTGAACACTACTTATCTCCAATTTTATGCATGTAATTTCATTATGACTTGGTTAAAGTATGAACCAGGTATTGGAATATTTTTTGAGGATGTCATAGTCCTATCTATGGTCTTACACTACCAATCATAAATTTAGCACTAATAAGGTGGAAAAAATTGTGGGAATGATTTGAAAAGATGTTTTTAATGTGGTAATTTGTGAGGATGGCCTAGTCTTATCCATGGTCTTAGACTACAACTCATAAATGGAAGCACCAATGAGGTTAATGGTAATACAAATGTTTTATTATGGTAATTTTTGAGGAGAGTTGGGTCCTATCCATGGTATTAAACTATAACTCACAAAGGGAAACCCTAGGGGGAATGACCAGTTAACAAAAAAATATTTCTCAAGGGGAAATATTAGGAATGTTGTAAATGAAAGAAGTAATGTAAAAATCATGACATAGGTGCATGTGATAAGAACTTAGGAAACATGAGGCATACTAGGTATAAAGGATAAAGACACTAAGAGTCTAGTGACCATCAAAAATACTAAGGATGCTTACTCATATAAGCATAAAGTTGTATAGGAAAATATGTGAGATACTAAGATCGATTCATGTTGTTTATATAAACAAGGAAAATAAAATGGGCCTACCTTCCCACAACATGTTCCCCATTCCTAAGGATTTCTTAAAAATATATTGATCTAATATGAAGATTGGGTACTTGTGTGATAAAGTAGGTAATAATATGATATTTATAATTATCCTTGCCTAATCTAATGGCCTACCGTATCCCAATGGACTTCAACTCTATCATGAGGCCAACTATGGAATTTGAAAATTGATTAAAAAAGGAAATATGCTATGAACCATATCTTTTAGTGTGATTTGACTTTTGAAAATATATGTTACCTTTTGTATCATTTCATTTTTATTAAATGATTTAGCATACACACACACACACACACACACACACACACACACACACACACACACACACACACACACACACACACACACACATATGTTTATGAATTTTCTGATTCCTCCTCCATATGGATTTAAAATAACCAACATTATTGATAGAAGTGATACACATAAATTATCTTTAAACTTTGGATAAAGGAAGTTAAGTATCCAAAGATATGACCAACTAGACACTTAGGCTTACCTATAAAATAGTATGTAATCTCAATTTTCAACTATATTTATGCTTAGTATGTGAAAGTAATATAAATTAATAAATGGAGATCTAAAATAGGAGTACAATGTGACATTTTGTTTGATAATTGATCACATAATAAATAAATATTACTAAGGGGATCAAGGTTTGTATAACTAATTCAAAATTATAATTATTTGAGTTGTAATTGAGATAAGGTAGAAAATAATCATTGTAAAATAAAAATAAATCCATGAAATAAAGGAACTCATAGACATAAGTGTGAAATCATAGAAAGAACAAAAAGAAGCCATAAAAAAAGTAAATGAAACTATGTATAATATGTAAAGCATAATATAGAGATTCATGTAAACTAGGTGGGTGAAACCAAATTTGACACATAGTTAAATAATATAAGATATATAAAAGTGGATCACAAGTCTAATTAAAAATCATAATGAATAACAAAGTAAAATAACACCATGTTGTGTTTATAAATAATGATAAATTTTTCAACATATACTATCCATGGCATATGAAACATCTATATTAAGTTGGATCCTAATGGTATCTAGAGTCTCATCAATCCTCATGGAAACATTTGTAAATACCTCTCTATAAATTTCCTCAACATAAAATGTAGGTATACCTAAAGGATCATGTTCATGAGTGATCTCATGAGTAAAATAATCAAGCTGAGGAATAGGTGCCTGAATAGGTATGGTATCTACAAGATGAGAAGGAGGAACCATTGGTGGATAAGGATTCATGGGTGGGAAAGGAACCATAGGTCAGGAAGAAACCAAGAGTGGGAAAGAATGTGCCTTAACTAAATAAAGAGGAGCCTTATTGTGTCAATGACTTGTGGAAGGATGAATAACTAGTGCAATCATTTATAAAAGTTGATCATGGAGGTGTTACTAGAGAATATGACAATAATTAGTATGATGGGTAATAAACTAGTTTCAAAGATAATATACATCCCCATATTTAGGTATATACTTATGTAAAAAATTAGGAGGGATAGCCTTATCTTTGGGATGAGCAAGGGTGGGATGCAATGTGTGAATATATTTATAAAGCTTTAAAAAATGAGTAAAATAATGATTATCTATCCCGTGGAGGCAAAAAATATGCTTGTTAGTATATTTTGGGGGCCTACTAACAAAAGAGGTAGAAAAATAAGTTGGGGTGGTTTATATAATTAACAGTCTCTAATCTAATAATTGGTAGCTTTTTAAATATCATAATAAGTTTAATCGGCCCATTGGGTAGGCATGGGATCATGTTGTGGCAAATTAATAAGGCCATCAATAATGAAAGGTGGGAATGAAGTATAAACTAGAGTAGGATCATCTAAATGTAAATCAAGAGGAGAAATAGTATGAGGTTTAGTTAAAGGCAGAATAGGAGTAGGAACTAGACTAGGCTTAACTAAAGGTGAGGTTGGATGTGTGGAAGACTAAAGAGTAATAGCTAGCATATATAGGGGAAGCAAACTACAAGGATCCTAGTATCTAGAAAAATGATAAGGATTAGTCATGGCATGATTCATGAGCATGTTTATAGGAGGCTCTAATAAAACTATAGGTGTACAATGCAATCACTCCATCTCTACCCTACAAAATAGGAAAAATACTAGAATTAGGAACTATGAAGTAATGAATTCTATAAGATGAATGAAAAGACTAAACAAAGACATATGATATATAAGAATCTCAACATTTCTATCTTGGAAAAGTCTTAAAAATGTATTTTCCAAAGCATAGTCATCATCATAGTCAAGTGTATATAGGTCGATGGTATATGTATTGAAATTTACATGATGGATAAAATGTCTAGTCTTGGCTTAGACCACATGTATATCATTGATAGGAGGTTGATGGGAGTGAGATTACAAAGAGGGAGGAAGTTGAGAAATGATATGAGTAGATAAATTAAAAGTTTTGATCTTGATGATTATCTCATCAATCTCATCATCATAGACATCAAGGAGGTTAGGTGGTATGTTCCCAATGATTTTGGGGTGACCATTATAACCCTAGGTAGAATTGATATAATAATTGAAGAGTTGAGATTATAGAAATGGGACATTAGGAAAAGTTTCAAGTTTAATAATTTTAAAGACACCATGTTCTTAGAATTGTTCAAAATTATAGGGGTTTATATGTCCTTAAATCTTATAAATTACACCACAATGGGCGTATTTGATGAATTGGCACATATGTGAGGTGATATACTCATAAAATGAGTCTAAGTTATACCAACAAAAATGTTATAAGAGAGGGGAAAATCAAATATTATTATTTCCACATAGATGGTGATAAGAGGGATAGTAATGGGAATCCACACATAACGTAAAGGAGGCATTTTACTTCTATCATAGAATTGACATGCACTATGTGTAGATTTGAAATTACACTCAGAATATCCAAGATTTTTAATTAAATAAAATGAAGTAATGCAAGTACTTGAACCTTCATCAATAAAAACACATTCAACTTGGATATCATTGATTTGGATGGTAATGAATAGAAGATGATCATCCACATGAAGTAGAATCTCATCTATAATCTTGGAAGTAATATGAAAGTTAAGAAAAATATAAGTGTATATTATTTATAATATCACCAAGAAAAAAGGGTCCTAAACACTATAAAAATCATCCCCTAGGGCAAGAAAGCCTCAAATGAGCCATAAATAGTACATTACCAGCATATAAACAATAGACAAAAATTGAAGAAACACACAAGAATGAAAAACAATAGAACCATTATGGACTATCAATAGTCTTATATTTGGCCAAAAACTTTACCATATCCTTGTAATCATCAATTTTTTTCATCCCCACATATCAAACCTTATCATCAAAGTCTAACAATAATAAACATCGAAGTTACACAGTGAAGAGCCTTGGTAGCAAATTCTACCATCACCTACCATTTCTTTTGCATCTTGTCCACCTTAGCTTTAAACTCCATAAATTAATTAGTAGTTGTAACATAGTGAGTATTTTCTCTTATTCTTTCCATGGGATTCATAAACATCCTCCTCCATCTCCTCTAAGCTAGACTTATTTAGGATATCAAAGTGGCTTGTTCCTTCCTCCTCATGAATATATTTAATAGGTGTTTCATCTTCTCCCTCCCTTATTTTATCTTAAAAAAACATAGAGTCATCAAAAATCTTAGTTCCCTTAGCCTGAATGGATAGGATTCCATAAATATAGCTAGATATGTGAACTCTTGTACCACTGAGCTTCTCATAACCACCCCTATAATTAATCCCCTCCTATTTGGGACCTGGGCCCAAATATTTTATGGGATCCTCAACCCTACCAGAGTCCTCTTTCCTAGTTCTAGTCTTTTCAAACATGTTGCCTTCATCCTCCACAACCTTTTGCTCCCTTTTAGTGGGCACCATCGTATCCACCTTAGTCTCTCAGTTGGGGGTCAAAAGTTTTCCATTGGATTTCTTCAGAGATTTAGGCTTGGAATCATAGGTTTGGGTCCCAATAATATTATTAAATTATTCAATCTTGAGGCCCCCCTTCAAGTTGTTATAGGAGCTTTTGAGAGTCGTAATGGATTTTATATCTTTACCTTTGATAGTATGAGTTAAAGTCAATAGTTTATCCTTAAGTAAATAGAATTTAATAGGTTTCAGTGGGTATAAGGCCAAATGGAAATGGTAAAACCTCAAAATGAGGCCTTGGTGAATGGGAATGAGGGGGTACTTATGATTTTTAGCATGGGATTCCATGGCCAATTTAATAGAGTTCTATAGAGAGGACAATAGAAAGAATGGAAAAATAATCTACATTCTATTCCTAAAATTATTGAGTAAGGAAAAGTGGTAATGATAAAATACCTTGAGTCTACCCTTGAGCATGAATTTTTTCATAATCATGACGCAGATTTACCCCTATGGATTTGACAGCTTCTCCCTTTCAAATCCCCCATGAAGCTTCATAGATAATTATAATTCTCTAAAGAAAATCACCATATTTTATAGGTCCAACACCTTAATACATCTACAATTATTTCTACCTTTTATGTGGATATTTGTGGCTTACCCAATCACTTCCTCTAAGACTTCAAAACTGATGCCCCCCAAATGGACCTGTCTAGAATCTTCCTCCTAAGGCTCCACAAATTGGTGAGATATATTATCATCATGTCTATTCATCACCTCAAGTAATGGAGCAAAATATTCATCCTATATAATATTCTATAATGTATGGTATTATCAAAACTACTTAGGGAAGGCCAACTCAATCTTTACAATGTCACCACCCATTTTCAAATGCTAAAAATTAGTCAGCTAGAGAAAAAGATTAAAGGGAATGAAGGACTATTTAGTAATGTACCTAATAATATTAATAGTCCCCTCCAAGTACTTATAATGGATCCAAAGCCACAAAATTCCATAAATGATAGAATAATTATTTTGCATATTAACATTACATTTTCCACCCTAGTTATCATCTTCGATGAAGTCCCACACTCACCACCTTAAAAAAAAATGATGATCACTTGAGATGGGGATTATGGGGAATTGATTATTCACATGCCATATTATCTTTTGATCCTCATACCATACCATAAAATTCTATCTCATCATCCTCTTTGGCCAATTTGTCCTCTTATTAAACCATTCAACAATATTTTGCCTCATCAGCATCCTTTCGAGCTAGGATATCATCTGATCTATTCATCTACCAATGTTTTGCCTACTCAGCTTTCCAAGAAGCCCTTAATTTATTTGGGCCTTTCTCACATCTCTCTCATACCCCATTATAATATTTATGGGTATCTTATTTATCTCCCCTCTTTTCCTATCCTTAGTCCTACTCTAATAAAATTGAAAAATTAAAACCCTATTCCTACCATTTTGAGTTTGAAATCAAAAAATTCTAGATTCCTCAAAAAAATTATTATCTTTCCATAATAAGTAGCCACATCCACTAATTCATAGAGTTTTAATGATAAGTATCCCATAACATCTAATGTGTGCATGTGATTCTATCCTTATTAATTATATTTTTAATCTCAAGAGGTAACCTAGACATAAACCTCCAACACCACCAGCCATTACTATTAATTCCTAAATTTACCATAGCATCTATGAAAACATTACCTTCCATATATATGATAAATCTTAAATTACTCCAAATAATTGAGAAGTAAATCAATATCACCAGTAATATCTTTCAAATCCAACCTATACCGATTTATCCTAAGGTAGCATTCACTATAAGCTATGAATCCCCTTCCACATGTAGGTGTATAATGTTTAGGGAGATATGAATTTTAATACCCCAAAAAATGGATAAATATTCATCCTTATTTTTAATTTTAATGCCAATTCCCCCAGTATAAAAAACCATGAATATTCTTAAATTTCATCTAATTATGCCTCCTCCACTAGCCACCCCTAGATTCCCTTTGTCTTCCCCATCAAAGTTGAGCTTGAACCAGTATTTTTGAGGCACAATCCATTTATTTATAGTCCTAGATATCTTCTTGGAATTATCAATTTGATAGATATTTGGATTAATAGTCCATAGTTTCAATAGTCTCTAATCTTCCTCTCCAAGTAGGTTTTCAACAACTTTAAATTTGTATGAATTGATATTCTCTACTAGAAATTAGGAGAAAGTCTGGAACACCTCCAAAGGGGTTGTATACTTTTCCCTAATTTTTTTTATTTATCACTTTCCACAGATTCCAGGTGAGGTGAGGGGAAATTTGTAACCATGACTCTTTAAAAATTAGAGAAGTAGGTTAGAAGGGATGTCTCCAATATCTGACTAGGGCCACCACCCTATCACTAAAAATCCAATACAAATTCAATCTATGCATAATAAGACTCCAAAACTCCCAAGTAAATTTACATTATAGGAGGTGGGTGATATTTTCTTCCTCTTTACCACAAAGAATACACCTATTTTGAATTTGGGAACCTCTCTTCTTTAAATTATCAAGAGTTAAGATTTTGTTACGAATTAAGGCCCACCAAAAGAATTTGATTTTAGGTAAAATTTTAAGAAACCATAATTTTCCCCACAAATTATATTATCTAGGTTCTAATAGTAGTCCATAAACATTTTTCACACTAAAAATACCTCTGTCATCCTTATCCCAAATCATCTGATCTTGTTAAGGATAGAGGGATAGTCTATAGTCAGTCAAATCCTTCTAAAGATGAAGATAAAACTTTTTACCCTCATATTAATTAGTTACACAACCCATAATATTCTTCCAAATATAGATACCCCCATCCATACTAAAATAATTGGTCACTTTATCACTAAATAATCTATTATCTCTATCCATTAATCTACCATAATACAAATCTTTGAAGGGTAGGTCTTTATACCATTTATCCTCCTAGAAATTGATATTTTTACCATGCCCAATCTTCTATTTGATACCTCTACAAAGGAGGCCCTGAGTTTTGAGGGTTCCATTATAGATGATATAACCTTTATGATGTCCAATATCCGTTAGTAGCTTATAACTTGTATCCCCATTGAGATACTTGAAATTCATGATATCACCCCAAACCTTATTACCTTGAATAAGGTTCCATCTTATCTTTGTCATGAGGTCCTTATTCATGATATGAATCCTTCTCAATCCCAAACCCCACTAGAATTTTAGATAATTATTTATTTTTTCATCAACAAGTATGTATATTTCTTTGAATTGTTGAAGGGCACTTACTTTAGACCTGGACAAGCTAGCTTTGCATCCTCCTAGAGGAGAATGGGGATTTTCATTTCAAAAAAAAATTGCATTATATAGTTTTAATGAAGGGGGTAAGTTTTCATTAATTTTTAAAAATGTATTTGATATGGGATATGAGAAATTTTCATCATGGGGTACCATTCATCATAACCCATGGGGTGATTGCTAGATATAGGTGCATAATGTTGTAAGAGATCCTGTGAAGAAGGGTTGGAAGTGAAATTAAACTTGTGTTGGTAATATTTATCTAGTTTAGGTTGAAAAAAAGTATGTTTATTATATTTAGGTGATGGGATGGTCGATTGAATTATTTCTTGTGATTGTATTGAGAAAATACTATTGCAAGGTTGGGAAACATTGTCTAGATGTGTAGATGTTGGGGGAAGAATAGAGATAGTGTGAGAAGTATGGTCAAGTTGAGTTCTTAAAATTTGTTCTTAGAAGGCTATAAGGTCCTCTTTCGCCAAATCCAGTAGATGAGATGGGAAAATGTCATGAATTATGTGAAACATTTGAGAATTTTGCTATGTGGTTTTTGGATTAAAGTCAATAAAAGTAACTACTATTCACATGTTAGTCATATTTACTACATTTTTGTCATTGGTAGTTAGGTGTATAGGAATTTAAACATTATTTTTATAATAAGTAGGATTTTTGGTATTATCTTGATGACTAGGAAGAGGATCTTATTATATAGCAAGATGAGCATTAATTTTATTTAAATCTTGATTTTTGTTATGTGTTTCATAGGATTTAAAATCTATGTCATATGATTGTTGATGATTTAGAATGAGTGATTTGTGATCAAGGTTTAGGCCAAGAATAAAATCTATAGAAATATTTCACAATTGTTTATAAGTCTCATGAGAGTTCTCCCAACTTACATGAAATAAACACAATTTGTTTGATCATAACATGATTTCATTAGATGAGTGGGCTTAAGATATCATGGTTGAGGACTTATAATATGCTTTTTAATTTTGGTTAAGGAAAATGTTTTTATACATTAATGTTTTTTGGTTATGAATAATTAGGATTAGGAGTGTTATTTAGAGGGTTAACATGCTTTAGAGTGTTATTGGGAATGATGTCATGAATTTTGTGAATGGTGTCATAAGTTCTTTAATGCCATCATTAGTAGCATGACAATTTTTATTTTTAATGAGAATGAGAGTGCCAATGGTAGGTTGATATGGTTCAAATTGGTTCATGAAAAAATATTATCACTTGTCTTGGTTGAGGGCTTCTTCTAAAGTTCTTAAAGAGAATCCTAACCAAATATTGTAACTTGGGGTAGAGGGCATTAGTGAATAGGTGGAAAATGTTATCATCTACCATATTATTCTCGCATTTGTTAGACAAGTTTTTCCATCCTTTGATGAAATATTGTGCCATTTAGTTTCAAATTATTTGAAATTGATAAAGTGACCTAATTTATTCTCGAAAAGATCACTATTTTTAAATTATTATACTAGTGAGTTAACCAAGTCTTCTAAGCTAGTGATATAATGGTATTTATAAAGATTACTAAAAGTCTTTAAGTGCAATGTGGGATTAATAAACCCATTTTAGATGATGGTAGGAGTGATACCTCTTATATAAATATTGGTAATTTGATATATAAAATGTTAATTTTGGATATGTTTGATCATTTTATTAATGACGGGATCTTGAGGAATAAGGAGACCATGGGAATCCCTAAGTGGGGTTAGGGGGCATTTGGATTTTATGCTCCCCATGAAACTTGTTGGGGTTGATTTTTAAGAGTAATTAGATGGTTTTGGATCTATATAATTTGATTTATGTTATTGGTTTCAAAAGTATGAATTTAATTGAGTTTTTGTAATAAAATTTTATGAGTTTGGGTAGTATTTTTACTAGTGTATGCAACATGTGTTGTATTGGTATTGGTATTAGTGGTTTGAGTTGCATTATGAGTAGAAGTATACACCACATGAGTGTCATGATAATAATTGGTATAAAAAGAAACAATATTATCATTATTAGCATTGGTATCAAAAGATGGACTACTGGCATGGTTAACAACGACATCAAAAGATTCACTAGTGGCATGGTTAAGGACAAAGGTGTTTGGAAAAGGCCTGATAGAAGTTAGACCTACCATGTTAGTGGATATTCTTGGTATGGAAGTTGAATAATTCATATAATAATATGTCATAGTGTGTGAAGGATACACAATATAAGGAAAATGTTGAGAAATAAATAAATCATCTCCCCCAAATCTATGAAAGAAGGTAGGTGAGGGTGAAAGAGGTTCTTCTACTTGAGGACCTATCATAAGAGTATAAATGGTTGAAGGTTCCTTTACTATATGTTTAGTAAATTCATTAATGAAGAAGATAATTTCAAGTGTGGACTATAAATCATGCTCATCTTCTAATGATAATAAATTATTATTAATTGAGAACAAATGAGGAGTACCATAATTGGTAGTGCAAGTGGAAACATGAACATTGATTTCATCCAAAGTGGGAATGAAAATATTTTTTTTGGGAAACCTATTATGATTGGCAAGAGTCATATTATTTTTTAGATTTAGCTATGTATTATAATTAAACAATAAATTCATGATGAGAAAAAAATGCTAAAAATTTGGTAGAAAGAAGAACCAGTTAATAAGATATAGAATAGGATAGATTGATAGCGTTATATAATATAGGGAAAAAATAGATAAAAAGAGGACATAGTCATATAGGTCAATTATGTACTATTAGATAGGAAATTGAAAAATAAATAAGATGACATAGTTGAATAGGTTAAGTGTGTACTACTATATAGGAAATAGAATAGGAAGACAAAAATACATAATCAGAAAAAGCAACTATGTACTGAAGGCAAACAAGATGAATAGTCTATAAGAGACTATGTCTATAAGGATGATAGTGATCTAAAAATAGATAATTGTTTTTCAAGATATTATCTAGGAAAATAAAATGAAGCACATGAACAATACGATCTATGTAATGGATCCAATTGGAACACACAACATAAACCTTGCTTTAACATTGTCTAATTAAATTTTTACAATACAAAATAAACTAATCAAAGAGCAAGTAACAAAATTAAAAGTAAATTATAACTAATTGGTCATTCTTAAGTGTTGTTAAGTTATAATTAAGTTTTAAATTAATGTGATGGAAAATTGGTTATAAGAAGTAACTAGAAAGAAATATATGGATAGTTTTAGGAAGTCTAGGTTGAAAGGGATATATATTGGTGATGGTACTTGTATGAAAAGTGAAATAAAATTGATCTGTAAATAAATTATATCTCAGAGATGATAAATCCTACTTACACTTCTGACTATTAATACATTAGTTATTTGGGTTCATGGCTAGGATGGATATGCTACACCTAGCCAAGGGATCTCTTACCATAATGAAATCACTAGGGAGTGTTCCAAAGCATCCAGTCAAGAAATACTATGCAATAAACCTAACTAGGTTCTATTTTTCATATTCAGTAATTATAAATGAAAAAAGCAAATTAAAATTATAATCTAGTGCTCACCAAATATTTTGGCATAAAATGGGAGTAATAAACATTAAAAGTAAACATGCATATGGGATATATACTCACATCAATGAATATGAAATCTTAATGCATGGGAGAGAAGTAAAAATGACAATCTATTTACTCTTGTAAAAGAGGAACAAAGCTAGGAATACTTACCTATAAATATGAGCTTTTTGATCCTTAATATATCCCATAGACATGGTGATTCACAAGAGGTTGTTGTGATATGTAAGGATGATAAGGATAGATCAGCTCTAGGTTATACTACCTATCTATGCATCCAAAATACTTATACATAATATAAGATATGTATCTCCAAATAAAGTATGACAGCCTAAGCTATGATCCTAATGTAAAATGGTGGATATGTAAATGCATAATATATATCTCTTCTTATTTTCTTTCTCTAATAAATGATGAAATTAGTGTGTATACATAAATTAATCTAACCATAGTCCTTTCCAAAATATTATTTCATAGGGTCAGCCCAATCAAATCTTTATCACTATTGACAAAATCAAATTAAGTCCTAGTCTAGGTTGACCAGGAGATGACCTAGACACTAAATGAGTTTTGTGAATTAGAGTATAAGGATAATGGGGATGAAATTTTATCATAAAGCATTAAAAAGGTGTAGGATAGGGAATGGATAATTAAGGCATAAAATGACCAGAAGGGGGTGAAAGATGGGAGTAAAATCTTAGGGGAATGTTTTTAGGAAATGGTTTTGTAAATAATAAGGTATAGTAAAGGAATAATAATCCTACAAAACACTAATGGTCTACTCACCCTTTTCCTAGTGCACCTCTTAAGGCATGCACCTAGATAATTTGAGACCCAACTAGTTCGTTTAGGAGAGAGAACATTATTAATTGATAAAGTTTGAAAATACTATGTGTATACATATGCCCCATTAAAATCTCATCACATGATACTTAGGTGTAATATCTGATGGTGCTTTGAAAAATAACATAACAACACATAATTTTGAATATAAATAACTTGAATTAAGGATCACATAAGATAAATGAAAGGACAAAATTGAAAAACACATACCATTACTTACATTATTGATGTAGATAAAGAGGGAGATGAAATAAATGTGAAGGTGTATAATGTAGGGAACATTAGGCAAACCTATATAAATTAATAGAAAAGAGAAAACAATTGAAATTTTTGTAACATATACATATAATAGGTGAAAATATTCTCTATGATGTGAATATTTTAGAACATTTTTTATTTCATAAAAAGAGATAGTATAAGTAAATATATGATCTAAATATGGAATCTAGAAGTAAATATTTGAAAGGTAAATAATTTGAATATTATATATATATATGGTGAAAAATAATTCATTCATTATTTTTAATATCTTGAGAAAATAGAGCTCTAAGAGAACTAGTTGGAAAATATATATCCATCATGGTGAGGAGGTGACAACTAAGGTGGGGAAGATGCATAGAGGCCATAGTGAGTGCATCACAAGTAAGCAATTAGAAATTTCAAAATTTTTAATATTTTTATTTGAAATTAAGATAAAAATAGAAAATTGATGGGTAGGTAAAATATAGGAGCTTGAATGAACCCTAGTAAATTTTTACATAAACTAGGGGTAAAGTTAGGTATTGGGTAGGAATAAGTCAGAATAAAAATCCCTAAGGCATTTATGGTAAATGATAAAAATTCATCATTATGGAAGAATAGAGTTGATCTAGTAAATTTAGTCCATAAGGAGAGACAAAAATTTAGGTATGAATACATATCAATAGGCCAATTTAATGTGATAATGGGTGGATGACTACACAACATTAGGTCAACTTACTTAGTAAGGGTAAAAAATTGACTACATATGATAGGACCAACTTAGTTTGTTGGATAGGACCGATGTAGTTTCATAAAATGAGACTGATTATGTATGACATGACTGATATAGTATAAAAAATAAATAAGATGGCTAATGTAGTTTTTTTCACCAAATATTGCACCCTAGAAAAAGTTGTTCAAGTTTCTTCCATATCTAGGTAACATGGGAACATTTCCAGGTATGTGGGTGTACCTATATTGGAAATGAGCCTCTATATTTAATGGCTATCTCCCTAACTATATATTGAAATGCTTTTACCTATGTCAACTGATTACTTATGGGCAAAAGAGTCTTATAATGCATGAATTAAACCTAATCTAAAAGAGTTGATGTATCGAATGTTCAAAGATCCACTCTCAAGATTGGACTCATTACCACAATGATAGACTATGAATAGAACTAATCTAATGTATACAATGGTTTCCAAGAAATAATTATTCACCTATAGGTAAATTTTATGGACTTAGGTTAGAAGGAAATGAGTGTAAGGTTTGATTGAAATCACTTACAATCAACTATCCACTCTATACATGAGACATCAACCTTAAGACATGTTAAATGACCTACAAGAAAAGTTTATTACCACTTAGGTTGATCTTGGACCTACAAAGGGAATATGAAAACCACTTTTCCATATCAAACAAATACAAAACATGAAGCATAAATTGGTAAAAAACAAAAAAAATCTCTATTCATTACTCGAAGAGATATAGAATACAATTTTTGATAGAGTCTAGTCATACCAGCCTTAAGGGTCCTTAACAATAGCTCAAAGGCTATATTTATAGAATAAAAAGACTTTAGAGATAGATATCCTAGTGCTAAAATATGAATCAATGAGTTTAAATCTATTTAAACCATAGTTACAACTACCTCTGCATTTATGATCATTTAAGCTTCCTTATTGGTTTGGGTTACTTCAAGTGGTTGCATAGTTACATTATTCCCTCATTGATTCTCCTTAATGGTTGAAGTGATAGGATCATGTTTTTTTGAGCTAGGTCTTAACATTAATCTAGTTATAACCATCAAATCAATTTTTTAGAGCTTTTTCCTAGATTTAATTACTCTTTACGAGCTCATCATGGCATGCAAAAGTGGAGAGAAGGTTCATTTTCATGTATCTGGTCTTGAAGATGAAACTATTTAGGTCTACATGTATGCCTTTATGGCATCCTTTCAAATGCTATCTCTTGTTCAAAATATATCATGCTCAAACTTTTCCCCATGTTCATATATCCACTATAGATGGAAAACCAATCTCAAACTATTGGTTTTCCTATAGTTATCACATTGATGTAGACCTCTAGACTATATATCCCTTTCTTTATTATAATAGGTCCAAATAGACCCACTTTGAATTTTCAAGAACTAATAGTTCACTACATTCATAGGTCCTTCTATAAAATGGTGAACATAGTCATAAAATAAACCCTTCAAGCCACAAATCTACAAACTAGAGCTCCATTATTAGCCTTAATGGTGGTCCCTTTATTTTCTTTATACTTGAATACATCACTATGTGTAATCCATGGTTTTTGATCAAGGTATAGTGGAGAAATGATGATCTCTCTATGTCCTATTTGCTTTAGCTGAAATCTGACCCTTAGCTTCACTTTGTTTATCAAAAATGAACTTAGACCAATCAAAATGCTCCTGAATGTCTCTATTATTATTGGCCTCATAGATCCCTACTATTAGATCTTAACCCTTTTAACCTCTTGCATTCCATTGATCTCATTTGTATGAACAAATTTGGTCTATTTATTTCCTACCATGAAGATAATTTGACATGTTGACTTTAACTTGCACTGTTGGATCAAGATGTACGAGTGAATGCTAGTCATAGATTTCATTGGGCCCACTTTCCTATCAGTCAATCTTGCACCATTGGATCATTGGTATGATTAAATTTTTATCATTGATTTTTCTTGGACCCACCTCTTTCTCAATTGATCTTGCATCATTGGATCTCTTCTTGGTTGATCTACATCGTCAGTTATTGTCTAATTTGTAGCTCTTTAAAGGGCTTTAACCCAGGGACTTTTTGACTTGTTTAAACCAAACACAAACCACTAGATCTCATGTGTCAGTATGCAATATCACATGGTACATTATATATTGATCAAATTTAAACATTTTAATGAATTTTAAACCCAAATAGTTACTTTATGGATATCAAAATTGATGTTAGTGTGAATGTCTTATTTTGTAAGTCCAACTTTGAATTCTCATAACTTGAGATAGAAAGATTACACAAATATGAGATTTGTATATAATGTTTCTACCATGAATAAATACATGGTGATTTAGTATTTGGGCTTAAAATGATTTCTAAGGTGTGTTTATAAAATGCACAAGTGAATAAGTTTGTTCCTTTTCTAGATGATATCCTAGTGATGGTCTAGCTTCTCAAAGCTTATGCTTGAGCTACTACTTGATATTTGAAATCTCTAATGATATCCTTAAGGACTATTTAAAATATTTCCATTATATTTAATACTTTTACACCATGAAAAATTTCCACTTTCATATATGAATCTAAAAACACCCTTAAGACACCAAATGACATAAGGAATAAGCTAGACTATGAAAAAAGTTAGAATGGCATATGAAATGACATCAAATGAACTAAAATGTACCCTATGACATTATAAAAATCCCATATATAATATTATTACTATAGGTGGTTGACCCATTTTGGCCTAAGGTAAAAATGATCAATATTGTTGGTGATTTCCCAAGGGTGGTATGTTGTTATGCCATGACTAGTTGCCTAATCCTATCCATTAGGTTACAAAGTCACAAGTATACAAGTTTTACATATGAAATACCATGAAAAACACATATAACATAAGGAAAGATAAAGAATAAGCAACACACAAGACAAGAAACTTAAGAAAAAACACACATGTGCTTCATGAACATTTATATAACATAACACAACAAGAAAGGAAACACACACCTAATCTAATATTTACAAAATTGACCCTCATTTCTCAACAGAAGGGTTTCAAATGTATCCCACTCATAGGGATAGGTATCTATTCTCAATTTATCATTTATAACTAAAATGAATTGGTTTTCTTTCACTTGATGATGATATATGGTCTGCTCCATAAGGTATCAAATTTGTTATATCTCCCAAGTTTTTCTCTATCTTCATACCATTTAAATACAATGTCACCTTCTTAAAATGATCTTGGATTTTCCTTCTTGTAAAAATAACTATTAATTAGTACTTGGTGATGCTCCATATATTTATGAGAATTATCTCTAGTCTCTTACACAATCTCACCTAAATTGGGGTATTCTCAAGTAACTCTAGTTGATGTACTAAATCTAAGGCAGACAAATCTTGAGAGACAAACAACATATCTTCTCTTCCATAGAAAATACAAAAAGGATAATTCATTTTTGACCTCTTAGGATTTATCCTATCATCCCATAAGGCTATATTAAATTTATCATGATAAACTCTTTGGTTATGCTCTGAGGTTTTCTTGATGATTTTGATCATATTATTATTAGTAGATTCAACCAACCCATTACCTTGAGGGTAATAGTTGGATGAAGTGTGAAATAATATGCCATTAATATTTTCCAAATTAGCTAACTTATCACCCATAAAAGAAATATCATTATTTGAAATAATAGTAGAAAAAGTGTCAAACATTATTATAATGTTCTCATATAACTCCAAAATAGCATTCTCATTAGCTTCCTTCAATGCTACTACCTCAACCCATCTCGTAAAATATTTAGCTACTATGAGTATCAATTTATGACCAATACATGATGGGGGATTTATCATGCCAATGAAATCAAGGCCCTATAGCATGAAAGGTTGATCAACTTAGATAGGCTTCAAATGAAGAAATACAAGCTTCTATTTTCCTACAAAGAAGGCACATTGTACACACCTTCTCACCCAAGCATATAATAATTTTAAAAGGATAGGCCAATAATATCCTACCTTCATGATCTTGGAAGCTATGGTTCTTGGAGAGAAATGAGCTCCTATTGTCCCATTATGAAACTCTTGACAAACACTCCAAACTGATCATTCTCAGTGCATCTCAATATCACACCATTAATGTCTCTTCTAAAGATCATACCATTCACAAGATAAAACGTAATATATTTCAACCTAAAATATATCCCTTGTGATCTAATAATAATATTATTATACTCACCATTTTGAAAAAATATGATCACATCTTGTGTCCAACTTTGTGGAAGCAATGAACTAGCTGATTGGGAATAATCATGATTTTCTAGAGTGTCTTCCTTTGACTCATGAAGATCTGAATCCAGATGTTCATTAAGGATTTTAACCCTTATTGATTTTTTCACCTTGATATTAACATCATATTCCATTACTTTAATGATCCAACCTACCCTCTTTTCACTAAGATCTTTGCTCAAGAGAAACTCTTTGGTACTAGGATGAGATACCATAACATAAATATTATTTTGTAAAACCATACATCTAAACTTATTTAGTCCCCTTAAAATATCAAGGATTTTTTTCTCTATAATTGTGTATTTAACTTCATAATCTCCTAAACCTTGACTAAAAATGTGATTCGTTGTTTTACACCCTCATCATTATTTTGCATTAGCATGGATGAGATAGTATCAAGGTTAGAAAATGAATACAACATGAAGTATTTAGTAAAATTAGGATTCACAAGAGTATAAATTTCTTTCTTTATGACTTCAAAACTAATATTACCCTCTTCAATCCAATAAAATAATTGGTTCTTCCTCAGCATAAATGTGATAGGTTTCATCAAAGATGCAAAACTAGGTATGAACATCCTTAAAAAAATTATATTTCATAATAACATTTGAAGACCTTTATTATGCAAGGGTAATGTTAATCCTAGAATAGCCTCTATTCTTTCATTATCAATAGTCAAACCATCCTTAGAAACCATATGTCCTAAGAGCTTACCACCTTCATGAATAATAAATATATACTTCTTTGGAATAAGTGATACTCCATATTGCCTAAATATTTCAAACACTTATCTCAAGTGTTTCATGTGCTCATTATAATCATTATAACAAATTGTTATATCATCTAGATAAACTAATAACATCTCATTTATCAAACCTTTAAAGGCCATGTCCATTGCTACTTAAAATGTAGTACTGACATTAGATAGACTAAAGGGCATCTTATTATAAGTAAGATTCCCCCATTTAATATTGAAGGATATCTTAAACTGGTCATCCTTAGTGACTAAAATATAATTATATCCTAAATATACATCTAAAAGAGAAAAATGTTGAGAACCTAAAACCATTGGCAAAAATTTCTCTATTGTGGGTAGAGGATAATGATATTCGAGTGATATTCTATTAAGATCTCTAAAGTCTACACAAAGACTTATCTCCCCATTATTATTTCTAATAGGCACAAGGTTATCTACCCATGTTGAATACTTGATCAAAAAGATTATCTTAGATTCAAGGAGCTTGGTAATCTTTAAACTCATGAGTTTCTCAACCTTGGCACTGATGGGTCTTTGCTTCTATCTAAAAAGTTTAAATCCAAGTTCAAACTCAATGGTATGGTGTTCTAGGCTAAGATAAAATCCTTTGAGGTCACTATATTCCCAAGTAAATATATCATGAAACTCTCTACACAACTCAATGAATGATTTCTTCTCTAATGTAAAACACACCTTGCCTAGTTTGAGGAGTTTGTCCTTGAAGATCAAGACTCTTTCATAATTATCCTCTTTTGTAGACATACTAAATTTCTCCTTATTATTTTTATCTTTCTTATTAATTATACTTTATAATTTCACCAAACCCTTGGGTATCTTATTGGTTCTTAGTTACACAATCTGACCACCCAATTGTTCTTGGATCCTCCTTTGATTCTTTGAAGAAAACTCAACCTCATTTTATAAGAATCATGCAATGTGTTTGTGCCTATAAAAAAATTTCCAAGACACTTCACTATTAGGTACATAATGTCTGATAATTATTTTAATATGAGACTATTTTTGCTCCTCTTTTATGGTAGTCAGAGTATCAAATTGAGCTCCTATGGTAGCTAGTCTATCAACATGACTATTTGGCTTCCTTACGACTGATTGTCTATTGAATGAATTTAAATATTTAATAAAATACCATACCTTATGTTTGTATGACCTAAATAAAATTTTCTTGAAATAAACCATATTCATCATCTAGTGCACAACCAATTTTTTGTTTCCATATACTTGGAAGTTCTTGATTCCTTTTTTCCTTGTCCATTGAAGGCCATGAATTAAACCTTGATACTCAGCCACATTACAAATATAACTAAAATGAAATATATATGAATCATAATATTTTTTTTATATGGGGAAAATAATTTTGTGCTATCCCCTACACCAAATTTATTTCTTTAACCAAAAAAAAACATCCTTCATATCTCATCATATTTACCCTCTTCCTTGGCAAGCAGAGGTGTTGGTACTCCTTAATGTATACAATACACTCCTAAATAAATTTCTTCTACAAAATAATAGGGATCATGCTCATAATTATTAGTTCCATATTCATCAAAAAACAAATCTAAAATACCCTCAATCTTGGAATAAGTGCCATCATCTACAAGATTCAGTTTCTTCATGGGCCACAAAATTTAGATTGAAACTTATCTCAATGTAAGGCTCAATATGAAAACTTTCAAGGGGTTATATCCTAATTATCACCTTAGCCTCATACCTTGTTTTAAATTACAAGAAATAATATTTAACTAAAAGATAGCCACCTGTATTGGCTATGAAGTCCCTTGATAGGTAGATTGAAAAGTGGGTTGGGAGATCAACCACAACTATGTCTTGCAAGATAGGAAAACTAAGACAATTCATGAAAAAAAACATTCAAGAATTTTATCAGTCCTAATATCTTGGTAGGTGTACCATTTAATCAAAGGAATCCTTTGTTATGTGGCTCATATTTTATTCCAAACTTGTTAGCTACAACTTTGGGCATGATAGAATTAGAAGCTCCACTATCAACTATGCAATTATGTACCGACTTGTCACCTTCAATGAGGGTGAGGTAAAATGGGGGAGGTTTATTAACCCTATTAGATGGTTAAATAATGGTACTAGGATAATTTTCAAGAGAAACATCACCATGAATTTGATTTGAGGGTGAGACAATAGTAGGGATAGTAGATAATTGCTTTTGTAGGAGTTCTTTTTGACCAAGCATATGAAGAACATCCTAAATAGAAATGAATGTTTCAGTGTTCTTCAAAGAGTATGAAATGTTTAAATAAGCCATACATACTTTCCATTGGGCTCTTTTAGGTATATAATTTCTTGAAACTTGAGGAATAAGAGCAGACCTTACCATATTTTGACTTAATGGAGATGTAGAAGTTTTGGGAACTATCACACTTACATCTATGTCTTGTTGCCTTGCAGGAAGATTGGATGAGCCTCTGGGCATCCTACTTCCACCTCCTAGAGCTTTCCTCTTGGACATTTTATTTTTTGTGATAGAGGATACTTGATTTAGCATAAAAGTGTCATTAAAAAGAAAATTGGTGAAGATATCTCCTTGAGGTTGCCAATACTCATTAGCTTATATCATCACCTCATCCTCATTTGATAGGAGGGGAGTAACTTCTCCTTGTTCTACCATAGATTGATCTCTATTCTCATTGTCATCCATGAATTGGACTTGTTACCAATCTTCTATCTGCACCAAATTGTTATGAACTAGTACCATTTCCCTTGAATTGGTGTTAGAGTTAGAATTGTATACATTGGTAGGCCTATTAGGATTAGGCTTCCATTAGATTTTTTCTCTTCCATATTCTTGACCATACTATTTATGATAGGGTTAAGTATTCTGATAGGTACCTTTTTTCATATTAGCTTGCCTATTTTAAGCCTCTAAGGCTAGGAACTTTGCTTTCCAATCAACATTATTTTTTTCCTACCTAGGAGTAACCTTAGTTTTGTTATTGACATTAGGAACTAGAGCCACTTATAGATTGCTAGCATAAGTATGAGACAAAGGAGGCATAGACACCTTAGGAGGCAATATTCTAGATTGGATGAGACTATTCTCATCTTAGTAAGATTATACAATTCAAGAAGAGTGGATTCTCCCATAGATTGAAGCATGATATTAATTTAAATCCCAATGGCTTTCAATTAATTAAGCAACACATAACTAGCAGGTGGTCTCATAGGAGGAGGCAATCTATGCCAAGTCTTCTAAAGCCTTTTATCAAAGTCATACATTATTTATTTAGGTCCCATTTTTATAACATTGAGCTAATGTATGATAGAGGTATGGTCACTTTTATTTCTAAATATGGAAGTCAAAATCCCTCCAAACTCATCCCATGTTATGATGTGTCCACCTTCTAGAGTCCTGTACCAATCAAGAGCCTTCCCTTTCATAGAAATGGAAATGAGTCTAATGGTAATGTTCTCTCAATCAATATTATGGAAACTAAAAAATATAGAAACATATCTAATGTGCTCACTAGGTGTGACATGACTCTCACCATTGAATGTGGGTTTACCTTTCATGGCATTAGGAAAAATGAAATCATATATTAGAAGTTGAATTGGATTTTTAGTATTGAAGGTAGGTAAAACATGAGGCCTATCCATGTATTCTTCTTTAATATCTTTAATTTCTTCAACCTCTTCACTCTCTTCTTCTCTAGCAAAATCTACTCATTCTTTAAATGGTAGATTAAGCTATGAACACTAAAATTCAAGAGGAATTTAAAGATGAATGGGTGGGTTAATGGGATTGAGTATTCTATTAGAGGATGACCTAGTAAGGGCCATGAATTATGAAGGCAAGTTTATAACAAAACAGTGGCCTTAAACAAGATTTTCCTTGGAAGAGTCATCAAATGCTGAGTAGGACACTAATTACAACTGATGTTTGTGAAGATCAATATTCACCTTGACAAGTTGTCTTGAAGACAATGGGTCCTAGTGGGTGTTCCATAAATATTATCACCAACTATTGTACCCTAAAATAAGTTCTTCAATATTCTTCCATATTTGGGAAATATGGGAACATTTCCAGCTATGTAGGTGTACCTATATTAGAAATGAGCCTCTATATTTAAGGGGTAGCTCCTTGAATGTATATTTAAATGAAATTATCTATGATAAATAATTACTTATGGGGAAAAGAGTTAGATAATGCATTAATTGAACCTAATCTAAAGTAGGTGATGTACTAAAGATTCAAATATCCACTCTCAAGATTGAACTCATTAGCACACTTATAGACTATGAATATAACTAATGAAATTTATACAATAGTTTCCAAGTAATAATGCTTCACCTAGAGGTCAATTTTATGGACATAGACTAGAGGGAAATGAGGGTAAGGATTGATTAAATGAGCTTACAATAAACTATCTACTCTATACCTAAGACATCAACCTTAAGACATGTTAGATGACCTATAAGAAATGTTTATTAGCACTTAGGTTAAAATTGTAACTCTAAAGGGAATATGACAACCACTTTATCATATCGAAAAAATTCAAAACACTAATAACATATTTGTAAACAACTAAAAAATACTCTATTCATTACTCCAAGAGGTGTAAAATATAATCTCTAGTAGAGTCTAGTCATAATAGCCTAAGGGATCTTTAGTAATAGCTTAAAGGATATATTTATATAATAAAGGCCTTTATAGAGATATATATTGGAAATAAAAGAAGAATAAATGAAATCAACTCAATTTAAATTATAATTATAACTACCTCTACATTTATGCTCATTCAAGGTTCCTAATTAGTTTGGGTTACTTCAAGTGGCTACAAAGTTACATTATTCCCTCATTGATGCTCCCTAATGGCTATAATGATGGGATCTAGTTTATTTTATCTAGGTACTTGCACCAATACATATATAACCATAAGATCAATTTTTTATAGCTTTCTCCTCATGCTAATTACACTTTACTAGTTCATCATGGTGTGCACAAGTGGAGAAAAGGGTCCTTTTCATACAATTTGTCTTGGAGATGAAACCATTAGGGTCTAAGTGTATGCCTTCATGACATCCTTTGAAATTATATCTCTTGTTCAAACTGTATCATGATATAACTCATCTTCAAGTTCATAGGTCCATTATAGATGGAAAACCAATCTCAAACTATTAGTTTTCCTATAGTTGTCACATTGATGGAAACCTATAGGCTATAAAGCCCCTTTATTAAATATAATTGGTCTAAATCGACCCACTTTATCTTTTTAATAATTAAGAGTTCACTATATGCATATGTCCTTATTATAAAAAATTGCAAACATAGTCATAGAATGAACCCTGCATGGCACAAATCTATGAACCAAAGGTCCATTTTTAGCATTAATGATGGTCACTTTATGTTATTTATATCTAAATGCATCACTGTGTCTACTCCATGAAATTTGGTCAACATCTAATGGTGGAATGATGATATTTGTAGGACCTATTTTATTTGGTTAAAAGCTTCCCCTTAGCTTTACTTTGTCTATAAAAAATTGAATCGGAATAATCAAAGTGATCCTACTTGTCTTTATTCTTATTGGCCTCATAGATCCTTACTGTTAGATCTTGACCCCTTTGACCTCCTACATGTCATTGATTTCCTTGGTATAAAAAAATGCACTCCATTTATTTCCTACAATGAATATCCTTTGACATGTTGTATTTCACTTGTACCATTGGATCAAGATGTATGAGTGAATGCTAGTTGTAGATCTCATTGAACCCACTTTCCTATTAGTCAAGCTCACATTATTTGATCATTGATATGATTGATAACTAATCATTGATTTTTCTTGGACCCACCTCTTTATTAGTAAATCATACACCATTATATCTCTTCTTGGTTGATTCACACTATTAGATCATGTTAGGCTTGTATCTCTTTAAAGGGATTTAACCTAGGGACCTTTTGAATTGTTTGACCCTAGCACAAACCATTAGATCTCATGTCTCAATATGTAAGATCACACAAGCCATTATATCTTGATAAAATTTACAAATTTTAAGGAATTTTAAACCCAAATGGTTACTTTACATATCTCAAACTTGATTTTAGTGTAAATGTCCTATGTTGTAGGTTCAACTTTGAATTTTCATAACCTAAGCTAGAAAACTCATGCAAACTTGAAATTTGTAGAGCATGTTCCTTCCATGAATAACTCAATGGTGTTGTAATATTTGGGATCATAAGGATTTATAAGGTGTATTTATAAAATTCACAAATGAATTAGACCATTAATTTTTAGATGACATCTTGATGATAGTTTGACTTCTCAAAGCTTGTGTTTGAGCTACTACATGATCTTTAAAAGCTCAAATTAACTCTTTGAGCACTGTATGAACTCTTTCAATGACCTCAACTGCATAGAAACCATAAAAAGATACCACTTACATATATGACTCTAAAATGACCCCTAAGACACCAAATTACTAAGCTAGACTATGACCAAAGCTATAATGGCATATGAAATGACATCAATTAAACTACATCATACCCTATGACATTATAAAAATACGCTATACAAGATTCTAACTATAGGGGGTTGACCCATTTTGGCTTGAGGTAAAAATGGTCAACAGTAGTATTTAATAAGCCAATATATTTAAAAATATAAGTGGTTGATTTAGTATCATGAATAAAATATAGGGCTGATTTAATATTAAATGGGCTAATTTTTATAAAAACTTTAAAACTAAATCAAACTAGTTGATTTAAGTGGATAATTTATGAAATTGTAAGAAGGTATTTTAATTATTTATGACATGGAGACTTGATACATCCTTTGTTGTATAATATTTCTTAGAGACACCAGAGGCATTAGTGCCTAATAGATGTGTCATGGCTTTCAAAATTGTTATATCAATTGATTGATGTGGACAGAGTATGACTAGTCACTCTAAGTTTTGGAGGTATCATGGATATGAGGTAGATCCTAATTATTTTTTATCTTGTTATCTTATTACTTTGATCATTGGAATGATTAAACAAAACTTTTCAACGGAAGGTGGATGGGGATACCATTGCGGTGGGTATCACACTAGAGGATGTACATGTATGGATATAACTATTGATAGGAGGGACACTGGTGATTATTGGGATACCAAATAATCTAGAAGAGAGGAAATCACTACCTTGATAGGACACATGCTCAGATAGGATATACCGTAAATTAAGGGTGAGATTTTTTGATGTATATATTATGTAAATTCCATACATCTAGAAGTCATGATAGTACTTATGATAGCATGAGTGTTATGTCACAAGTTAGATGATAAGGTACCAATATTCATAATAGCTTTGTGTCAGTCCATGTTATAATAATGTGAACTCTATAATTTTGGGTATGTCATATAGGTCCAACTCATGCATGATATGTATGGAATGTTATCCAGAGGGTAGAATACCATGGGGCCTATTATTTTGTTGAGTGTATAGATAAATGAGAGGTTTCCCATGTATCAACTAGCTAGGTTGCCCCATGTGGTCAATAATAGGTTACCTTGGGTCATGTAATAGAGACAAGACCATGTAGCTCAATTCAAGGCCCATATTCTATTATTTAATACTATCACATGATGGGAGATTTTGAGGTATCCCTACACACACATTGCTACTATATGGCCTAGTTGGTTGATTTAAACCCTTAACTTTTTTGTAGATCTAATGGTCATTTCTTGTTCATGAGAGGATGATCCAATGGAGTGAATAAATCCTAATCAACTTAAATATTTGATCCATTAGACCAATCAAGTATAATCACTTAGATCAAGATTAATGATCTACAGTTAAGCAAGACAAAGGATGTAATGGCATGAATTCATCATTAGAGTTAAAGGGTCCCCCTCTATCAAATATAAATTTAGCCTAATTTTTACCCTAAGGTCTCATTTTATTTACTAACATAACAAAACCTTATGATAAAACTTATGCTAAGTGTAGGTATCTAGATCTTGATCAATAGTCCACAACTACTTGCATAGACTGATCAGATGGAGTGAACACATTATTGAAAATTCAAAAGCTCAAGAAACCTTATAGAGTTACCATGTGGCACTCCCACATTAAAATCTTGATAATAAAGGGGACTACATATTAAAGTGAACTAATCACATGTATTATCATGGATCTTGATCTATGTTTCATACTTCATCATGGTGATTAATCTAATAGAGCATATCAAATCCAAGGTCTATAGACCAATAGGGTTTCATGAGCTTAAAATTGTTATTCCCATGACCATAATTTGATGACCATGAGGCCATCATTGACATTAATGGTACCATCAAATTTAAGCACATGAAATCTAATGATCCACTAACTTAAATTTTATGTTCTCATAATCATCATTTGACATCATTAAGGCCATCATTAACATCTATGAGATCGTTAAATTTAAGATAATCAATCATTTTTCTTAGACACAAAGATATACTCCAAAATAAAATGTTGCTAAAAGATTATGAATTGTATTTTAGATCAATTGAGACCCCTTGAAAGACGTTAAAACATTTAAGATCTTTGAATCTATAATGATAAAATGGCCTCATGATCTTAGTATTTGCAAACATATTTCTAATCTAAATCTATTTCCTAAGGTTCCAATTATGTTTATCTGAATGCAATAAACCTTAGGATAGAGACTTATATTAAATATTATTTTAAAACATCCTTGTGGCATAAAACTTATGCGTAAATGTTTTTAACCTATGGTTTCATCATGTTTATTAACATGATGAAATCCTAGGTCAAAACCTAACAGTTGGTATTTTTATCATTTGGCCCCTTTGGACATGTTCTAAGATTTTAGTATATATCCCTTAGCCTAAATTATATGTTTTTTATTAACATAACATAAACCTTAGCCTAAAAAATATAATCCCAAGTCATTTCCTTTATCGCGATTTTGATTAAGGTTCTCAACCCTTTTTAAGATCAATTTCCCATACTTCATCATGAGAAATAGATTAGATGAAGCAAAAGGACCTAATGAGTTTAAGATATTTTATCCATTATACCAATCACATGTATCCACTCAAATCAATATTTATGGCCCATACTTCATCCTGAGAGATTGATAGAATGGATCATAGATATTGAAGTCTTTTCAATGAAACCTAGGATGCTTAAAAGAGATTGACACATAACAAGAATGTGTTTACTGCATAGAATGTAGGGCCTAAAAGGCCTACAAAAGTGTTATGTGTCATAATTATGAATCCCAACATAAAGTATCCAATGATTCTATAGCCTTGTGATCATGATGAATGGTCTACATTGATCAATGAACAATAATACAATAGTGTAAAAGTAAAGTTAGATTTTTAAATGGCAACAACTAGTCCCTCAAAGCATTTATGAAAAATCTTGTGAAAGTTGTCAAATGGATGTCACATTCATACCATGTAAGCACAAAATGATAAAATTGGAGATTTTTTGTGCTCAAAAAGGCAAAGGTATAAAGTCTTGGGTCTCAATAAAATCTAAGACATGAATGAGCCTAAGTCTCTATTTCCATCACCATTAAAGCTTCAAAAAATCCCTATAATCTATAAAATCCCTAATTTAAACTCAAATTAATCATAATCAAACTGAGAAGAGCTCAATTACAATCCAAGCAAGAATAAGTTAATTCACAGACTACTTGCAATTCATTTGGTAAGTATTTGTAACTTTCAAAGCCATGGTAGCTCACAAACAAAAAAAATGATGAGATTGAGCTATAATTAACCTCATATAATGAGGGGAGGGTTTTCAAAGACATAAACCTAGACACTATATCTTTAAACAATGAGAACTAGAATTGTTCTAATCTTTTTTGAATCATCAAAGAGATGTAGGATTTAACCAGAGAGGAAAAGAAGAATGAAACCATTCTAAGGAGATATAATGAACTCATTTATTTTCATATGTATCTCCTACACTATGTTTCCACCAAACCCGAGGTACTTCACTACATTGATGACCTTTCTCTTCTTTTCCAAGATTATAAAATTGAGAATGATTATATTTTACATGAGCGTACATTTAAGAAAGTAACATACATTTCTCCCTTGGAGTTTGAGAGATAATATAAATTATGTAAACCAAAAATAGACCTTCCCATCATCAAAAAGTGGATTGGGGAGCATAATATAAACACCATCCTTGCCCCGTGGTTACTCACTAGGAACAAAGTTATCTAGGACCCCACAGGCAAAATACCAATTGTCTAATTTAGGGAGGGAATTAAGATGATAATTACCTTACTTAATAGGTTATGTGGACCCCCTCCACCACTTATTTTGAAAAAATATAGGTCTCATATGTCTACTTCATGGTGGATAAAGGACTCATCGCCACTAGTTGAGATGAATAACATCCACTTTAAGTCCTAGTTTACAACCATCATGAATAAAACAAGCAAACAATTTTACATGATGTCTTATCTAATAGATTCCCTCATATATTCCACCTAGATCCCAAATATCAATGATTTTTCACCTAATGGGAGACCCACTTTCTCCCATCATTACTCTAATATTCATATTTTAAAATATAAACACAACATGAAACTCATATGTGATTGTGTTTTTCCATCCCTAGTGGAATCCATCACAGGAATTCCCATGAGTAGGATTAATTCATTGATTAATAAATATGTCGAGGTGATAAGAGACATATGGTTCTACCCTAATTGCACAGTGATAAGGATTATAGGGACTTTGACATAACCCTTCAGATTACCCATCTATGTGCCAACCAATCTTGCAAAGAAATAACTAGATTACCAACTTCTTCACAATATCGATAGATTTTGCAAGGATAAGAGGAAAGGCCTCCACTATCCCTTTCCTTTGACAATCATCCAAATTATATTGCAAAATTTGGAACATGCTTATGTAATTTCTAGACATAGGGACTCCTTTACCTTGTAGAAATATGATTTGAGGAAATAGGATCATAATGGGGTGGTCTCCAAGCATCTAAAGTCCAAAACCGTAAACAAGACATATGAGCACCAACCCAATGTTCATGACCCATTCTACATTAGGGCCTCTGGTTTCTTAGAGGTAATAGTTAAATTGAAAAGGCATAACATCAAGTTAGAACCTAGACTGGATAGGGGAGACAACAAATCACTAAGTGAGATTTGGAAAATGGGGCCCATGTAGTATCATTTGTTGCTTGGACCCTCTTCAAGGTCCCCCAAAGTTAACCACTACAACAACCCTAGGCACAAAAAAAATAAGGACCTAGTAAGGAGAGGTTAGAAGAGATACTTGGGGAGGGATCATCTTCAACCCCACCTAAGAGGCCAAAGTCTCTAGTTGAATAAGTAGATATGATTTAATTAGAACACAATGAGATAGTAGAGGATGAATTTAGGGTGCTTGATGAAGCTTATGGATAAAAATATGAGGAATAATAAATAGAATAACCCTAATCCTAAGTAGATGATGTTGAATAGGACAAGGGAAAATAAGTTGCTTTGGACTTGGTTCCCATAACACCCCCACAAAAAAGAAAAGCAAAATTAGCATTGGTCTTAGTTGGGAGGAGGAAGCCCAAGTTGACCTTCACCAAACCCATGAGTGAGGTTAACTTATTCAATTAGGAATACCCCATTCATGGAAACATTATCCCTAAATGGTTTTCTTATGGGAAAATTTAAAAGATTCCTACTTTGTCTCACTCTTGGGCCTTGACCCGAATAATTAAAATTGATGTTCATGAAGAAATCAATCCTTGTATATTAGCTTTAATTAAGGATGAAGAAGAAAGTATAAAAGTTACCATAGTAGGATCAAGTTGAACACAAATGGATATTATAGGTACTTCTAATAGTATAAGGATTGAAGTCTTAGAACATCATAAGGTAATATAGTCATCAACTAGTGTCTAATTCAATTCAAAAATAGTAGGATGGAAATGGTCATAACTAAGAAGGCCATGGTTAGAGTTGAAAAATTCACCATTTAGAAGGTTGAGACATTTTTAGGCTTAACTCTAGTTAGAGGATATTAGCTCGGTGAGCACCCCATCCATGAGGAGGACATAAAAAACTTAGTTGATGCTCATTTAGCTTAGATCAGAGTAACATGAAGCAAAGGATATATAACCTAGAGAAGGAAAAGGAGAATCTAAAGGCCCAAGTTGTCCTATCAATTTTTCAGGCTATAATAGATATGTTTAAAGAATCCTTATTTGACATGTTTGAATCCTTAATGAAACTAAATCAGGATGCTTTGAGCCAATAGAGTGAGATAGCTAAAGGATTGATGGCCTAGTGATAATGTTCTGAGAATAGAATAAGGGACCTCATTATCATACTAATTAATGATAGATTTCCTAAATTCAAAACTATAAGACTAGCCCAATTAAATGAAATATTAGGGAATAGTGGTTGATAAGATCTAAAGTTTAAGTTATTGTACAAAAGGCTTGAATAGACACCTAAAGGATGATGAAGAGATAATTAACAAAATTAATCAGCTCATTGGCACTATGTTGTCTAATCCTATAAAGTATACAGCCCTAAGTATCATTGCTGATGAAGAATATAAGAACAAAGTCACTTTGGTGATGTAGGAAGTGAAAAGTAAAAGCCAAGGCCAATAAGGGAGTGATAATAGTAAAATCATGGGCTTGATCTTCACTACTAAATAAAACATCATAGAATCTTAGAGCATAAATGAGGCTATGGTAAGGGATGATAGAGACTTTGATGACTTAATTTATCAAGAGGATATCTATCTCTTGAAACCAGCTATTGATTTGGAGCTTGTCAAATAGTAGCATTTAAGAGCTATGAAGCTTCTCCAAGAGTAAAAATGGAGCCCCTAAACAATTGCCCCATCGATTAATTAATATTCCATTTTGTAAAATCATTGTAATATTTGAATGAGGAATATACTTTTGTAAAGGCGTATGCTTGTTTGTTAGCATATTTGCCTATAGGTCAGTCTATTTGGGAAATAAAAGTGTCTTTTATAAATATAAATAAGCATAATTGTCCTTATCTTTACATATTTGTATCTTTTAATTGACTAGTATACTACCATGTCCTTCTATAAAAGGTAGTATTACAATTTTGTAAATGGAGAGAGTTTTAAGTAAAAATTGTATACTTTGGATTAATTAATATAAATAAGAAATACTAAAAATCTTGTCTAAGTTTTTTTATGTCAATTATTTCATGACTTCTCTTTCAATTGCTTATTCCAAGTCTTGAATTTGAATGGTTTCATGAATTTTAAATTTTCATATTTGATACATGGTTGTTGATTTGTGCATACACTAGATTATTTGAATGATCTTAAATTTTGATTATTTCATTTATTTTATATTAGGATGTGAAAATTCTATTAAAATGTAGTAACACATATTTATAGTAAATTTAGTTCTTCATATTATCCTTAAAAGCTTGCCTAGTGTATTTTGAGATCTGATCTTATGTTATTTTGCATTATATGTTGGTTAAATGCAAGTTCAATTGTAATTGAAACTTTGTCATGATTTTTGAGTCAAGGATCAACAATCACATATTATGTTGCTACCCTACTCTTCTATTTTGTTTCTTTTTTAATAAAATCACTTTAGTATAGATCTCACTATAAATATTCATCTAGATTAGCCTTTACTATAGAGCTTTGATCATGACTCACTAAGATCATCATAGATACTTCAAAATTTACAAGGAGCATGGTGGTTCCCAACCACCAATAAATATAATTTTTTGGAACAAGTTTGATTTGATCTGACTCTATTTCACCACAAGTAACTAGATTACCAAAAACTTGCTACTCATTCCATTAATTCCCAGAATTATAAAATGAGAAGTGTTCTTAAACACTAAGAACACATGTGATACATATACAGGAATCAACACCGCCAAATGCATAATCCAAGTAATATAAGAGATAGGTCAAGCATACAATGAGGTTAACCACCTACAACCATTCCTCTTCTATGTATTTATTAGGTCATTTAGAAGAGTGAAACACACCTAAAACCATATGGATTGAATATAATAACGAAATTGGTTGTGAAGATTAAAATAACCTATAGGTTTAAATAGATAATAGAATGATAAGTTGTACATTGATAAACTTATTATACTCAACATACCCCCATTCCTTTTTTGAATAGGGACCCACTATATTCTAAAAACTCTAATACTATCTTGGAAGTATTCTCTCATGAGAGATTTATATGTTTCACCTAACTTCACTATTCAATAAACATAAATTGCCATGTTTTTATTATTTAAACTACCCTATTAATAATATTCAGAGGTTTTGAGCATATACATAGGGTTTTGAAACATACATAATTTGTAAAAGTCTGGGGTTTTACTAAAATAGGTCTTCATAACTTTTGTTTGAAATTTGTTCTTTGACTTGAACCCTTTGTGCCTATGTTAAACTTCATAATAAATAGATATTTGGAACTTATTTTGGATGTTTGATTCAGAATTTTTGTTCATATTTTAGTATTTGGCATTTATGTTCATCCTGAATCTTAAATGTTAGTAAATTTTATCTTCAAAATTTTTTTTAGTAAATATTCCTTAGAGAAAATGTTTAAAATTTGGTCTATGATGATCGCTCTTCAAAATTTCATCTTTTGTTTGAACCTAGTGTTCATTGAAAGTGCTCAACAAAAATCTTTGGCAAAGCTAATTTAAGAAATCTTTCAAAATATGGTCTTTGAAGCTTTTGTTTCGAAAGGCCTCGATCATAATTTGTTCTTTAGTGAAAGTGTCCAGAAAAAGTGTTTGAAACTTTTGATTCAAAACTTATCCCTTGGAAAAGGCAACCTTCATAGACTTTGTAGAATATGCCCACCATGGGTATTTAGAAATTTTTTTTATAAAATTTATTTACTTTATAATAATTTACGTTAACTCTATTTTAACATAACATGTGACTCTTGATTGCTGAAAGCCTCCATAGCATAGGTAAATTTAAGTGAAAAGAATGATAAAATGAAACTTGGAAAAATATAATGATGTTACATTATTTTGAACATCTATGACATCTATGTGGAATAACCACCAAAATGAAGTGGCAAAGTTCAAATTAAATAAGTGAAACAAGTTTAGAGATATTAGACATTAATGGCTCATGAACTAGAATTGGATGTTAATATATATCAATGAATTGAAAAAAATGTCATGCTAATTAATCACAATCAAACTTTGAGTTCACTTACCTCATTGAGAAGAAAGCCTAACTACCTACATTTGAATCATGAAGTGCATACAAAAGAGTCGAGCCAAAAAATTAAAGAACCAAAACTCTATCAACTTAGTGAATTAACTATGGTGTCTTTATATAGAATATTTAGAGGAGACCTAAAACCATATATATTCTCAATTGAGGACTCAAACACATACAAAGACACCATATTTTATTTATAAGTATTCAATAATGAGTATCCCAATTACTCAATGTTATGGGGCACAATTAATTAGGTAAATGCACACAATTGTGAGGAGAAATTAACACCAATAAAAAGATAATTGGCTATAGATTTAATACCTCTCAAGAGACAGGGATTGCATTTTTTAGTATCCCAACCATAGTTAATGCCATGCATATACCTACTATGATACCTTTTACTCATAATCAAGGTGGCTAGGGGTGATTTATTATACCACCTAAAGAAAAAAAACATCATTTTTTGCATATCAAGAGAGGCATTCTATAAGTATTTATCCCTACCCATTGTGGATGCAAAATATTATTTACAAACAGTGTTAACTTGGGAAAAGAATAAATCAATTAATTAAACATTGAGCAAATTTATTATTCATAGAGAGACCATCATCCTCAAAGATAAGAAACCAATACTTGTAACTAATATCTATATGGGAGTTACATTAGGATGGCCCTCCTAAAGTAGTTATATGTCTACCTTAGCATTTAATTTATTTACCTTGAATGGGTTTTAATACTATATTTAATAATGATCTCAAATCGAACATTTACTCTAAGAGAGGTAATCCATGCTAATTTACAAAAACAAGTTCTACACAAGGATTAGAGGCTTGTTGGAGGTCACTTTAATATTATTCCACACATACTAGATACTATTTTAAGAACATTATATATGGGCAATGGGTCACTCTGGAACCCATATCCAAATTTCATTAAGAACCATATATGTGAATCATACTCTTTCATGCATATATATTCCTATACTAGAAATATAACCCAAATTTCATAAGATGTATACCATTAGGTTTGGAGGGATATTCATGAATTATAATTTCCTAAGATATCTAAGAGCATAGTTGACATAAATATGTCTAGAGGGGACAAATAGATATATCCCAACTATACTATGATCATGGTTATTGGCAAAAATGTTACACCCTTGTGTCTCCCTAATCTTGTACCTAAAAAATTAGTAGAGTAAGAGATTACCTATCAGTCATGGTATGGAATTGATTAAGATTTAAAGAAGAAAAGGATGAGTGCATTCCATGGCTCCCATCTAATTATTGGTAGGATGTGTTACATAAACTATAGGGACTTTTTGGAGGCTAGAAAATTTAGAGAATACTAATCACTATCCACACTACCACATAAAGACTAGGACCCTCATGGTAAATTTCAAAATCATATTCAATGCCTTGGTATTCCATACCAACATGAGAATTATGGCCATGAATTCATTTTTAGTAATTCCAATATTGATGCCCACATCTTCGAGAGGACACAAAACTATGTATTAGGTAAGGAGCTCCTAAAAATCATCTAAGGGGAGTCATAAATTTCAATTTTGGATGCACAAATTAGGATCTAACCCTCAGGTAGATGGGGTGACTTAGATTTCTAGATCAATAGGCCTTCCCAATCATTAATGGAATAAGGGTAACCTTACCATTCATTACCCATGGCAATTAAAACTATAAAACAAGAGACTATGGTGGCTAAACCTCCTAATGTTTTAAATTCACTTGGGAGAGATGAAGATGAGATAATTTGTATTGACTATTAATATTCATAAGGCCATGCTGATCCTAGTACTATGTCATATCAAGAGACTAAAAGTGTTTAAGTCTCAACTTACCAAACTTAGGAGAATTCCACAATAGTATAAAAGGTGACTATTTACTATAAGAGGAATCTAAAATCTTAGATAACCCTAGTGAGTCTAACTCTTAAAGAAACATCTATAAAAGGACCATCAAGGTAGGAGTAGAAGTCTATAAGAGGTGAGTCTATTAAAGAATATGAGTTATAAATAGATAAAGTTGCAAGCCTCAAAGACATCAAAATAAAGGCACCATTGTAAGGAGACCAATTAGGTGAGGGTGTAATCTCAACTATCTCTATAGTTCCTTTAGTTTCTAAAACTCCATTTGTAATATTTATCTCTCTTATGTTTATTTGTTCTTTTGATCCCATTTCTCTTAGTCCTAGTGTTTCCACTTACCTAGTTATGCCTACGGTATAAGTTATTTCCTTCGATCTTAGTGTCCAACCATATTTGGTTATATCTAAAGTAGAATATGTTTCTTCTATTCTTGTTGTCTCTACATCATCAAAAGTCTATATTATTCCAATTGCCTCCTCAACATCCATTCTCCCCACTTATAGTCTGATTACCTCCACCACTACCTTAGAAACCCATAAGATAAAAAATATATCATCTAAGAAATCCAAGGGACCATTTTAAATTATAAATCCACATGTTTCATCCACTCAATTAGGCTTCCCAATGAATTTTTCTAGTTCTTCCCAAACTACCATTATAGTATCATCAAAGAAGGTTGAACAGAAGAAGAAATTATAAATAGTTCAACCATTACCCCAATATAGTGGTGTGGATTGGTCCAAGATAATTTATAATTCCATTCCAAACCAATTACATGGAGAGACCTTGAAATAGTCTCTAGGGGGTTTATTGGTTGATCCTATTGCCCAAGACACTCAACCAATTGACCCAACTCAATTGGTAATCCCATAGTCGGTAGTAGATTTAAAATATTGGTATTCTCAAAGGCCAAACCTTAAAATCACATAGCTTCCCATAGTAAACTCATTTTTTGTCAAATCCATAAGGATTATCTAGAGAGAAAAGAAAATAAAGATTGAAAATGATGTTGGATAGGGGATGATCCTAGAAAAAAGAGATGTTTTCTCCTTATCAAAAAGGAAGAATAGAATATTGTGTAAATATACCTATAATGAGGATTTCAAATCCTATTTTGAGACACAAAATGATTCTTTTCTCAATCTCCATGAAGGAATAAGAAAATCAAGGAGATAGCAAGAACAAGAGTTGTAGCAGGTTAGGGAATAACATCAAACTATCCATGTTCCTAAGCAAATTAAAATAGATTTGAAAAGTACAAATTAAAGACTGTACAATATTTTAAAATGACATTTATTCAATGAGGGTTGTATTATGCCATCAAATAATTATAGTAGATAATTTTTTAAATTATTTAAAGGAAGATGAGAATAAACTAAAATTCTTATTCTATACACAATGAATAAGGCACGTAGTGATATTAATTTAAAGACACCATTATAGGCTTTAAATGACCTCAATCTAGTTATCATTTAGACAAAATAAGAGAGTGAATGGGTGATATATATATGTATATGTATATATATATATATGTATATATATATATGTATATATATATGTATATATATATATATATGTATATATATGTATATATATATATGTATATATATATATATATATATATGTACATATATATATATATATATGTACATATATATATATGTACATATATATATATATATATACATATATATATACATATACATATATATATATATACATATATATATACATATATATATACATATATATATATACATATATATATACATATATATATATACATATATATATATATATATATATATATATATATATATATATACATATATATACATATATATATATATATATATATATATATATATATATATATATATATATATATATATATATATATATATATATATATATATAAGTAGCAATGCCCAAGTATACAAAATATGATAGCCTTATTTTGAAAATTTTGAAGGAGTTAAAGCTCTCACAAACAAGGGACTGTATAGGTAAAATAATAAGTAGAGTTGGTTTTGACTAGCATATCCAACAAGCCTCAACAAACTTCAAGTAGAATAATCAAGGATTAAAATTAAATGAGATTGTAAATTAGTTTATTTTTTGCATGAAAGAAACTCATAGAAGTGGATATCTTATGTATTAACTTCATGAGCACTAAAGTTGAATATGAATGCCTAATGGAGAAAACAAGTAGGGTATATGGAACCCCATTTTGGACCATGGACATCATAATATACCATGATGTTGACTTTAAGTATTTATAGGAATTAGAGACCAAGAATAAAGTTAAGACTCCAACTATGACTTTAGTTCCAACCACTAGCTCATTTCTAACTACTAGTTCAATGTTGCTAACCAATTCAGTGACTTCCACAACTACAAACGTAATGAAAAACACTATTTCAAGCCTGTGGAATTTCATTAGTTATGAGAAATAGTTTTGATAATAACTAATAATTATAATGAGATAAGTAATTTTTTATTCACCTTTGAACAGAACACATGGATTGTAACATTTTACAATATTCCACCTTAGAGGTTGTCATTTATTGATGATCTACATTCCCCTATTCTTAGAATGGGGACCCTTATTAATTTTTAAATTTCCCAAGATAATTATCATATTAAATTAGTTGATTTCATGGAGAATTAATTAAATTTACCCATACTAGTATTTTTGGAATTTCTAGTTAATCATTCATTTTGTAACAAGGATTGATGCTTATAAATATTCAAATTATTAAAAGTCTTCTTTAGGTTTTACTCAACAATGAATTATTTACCATGGATGGTTCAATGATATGTAAACAAGACTTTACTAAGGAAGCATGACCTAGATCCTAATTGACATAAACACAAGAAGCTTAGTTGGGTTTTATTTGTTTAACATTATGCTATGTTTAAGGCATTATCTTACAAAGTTTTGTTTTGAGATTGTTTAAATTTTCCTAAGATGGGAAATGACATATCCAATAAGCTAACTTAGTTTCTCACTTGAGCTCACAAGACATCAAATTAAAGTTTTGATTCATGATGAATTACAAGATGTCAAAATTCAAACTATGGCCTAAATGATAGTTGTCCACCTCACTAGTCCTTGCAATGCCTTAAGGATTCAGTACATCCCACACAAGGCACCTGAAGAAAATCTACCAAGTCCATACACTATATGGAATCATATGGATCACTTGTGATAATCTAGCCATTGGAATTCAAATATTGAGGCTATGTGTCAAGATCTTATCCCATAAAAGTGATCCCATTCAATCCAAGTCATCATGAATCCCTATACATCCCACCATATTATATAATCTCATGAGATGCCATCATGTGTCTTAATCACAACCAACCAGAACTAATTGCCCATGAGAGCAATACATGTCCCCCCTATGTTCGTTCTAGGTCATAACATGTCTGCACCACATTGCATCCACCTAAAGCTTTTAAGAGCATGTAAGGTAGAAATAGAGGTTACATATGAGCCATATAATCAAGGTTCAATGATATATAGTTATTATATATTCCTTTCAAGAATGATACTTGGTATAAGAACAAATAATAGCCCATGAGAATGATGTGTGTCCCCTTTAGACCTGTATAATGATGCCACATGTCATTCCCACACTATCTCTAACCAAGATCCACCAAATCACCTATGAGAAGGATGTGTGTCTCTACCTAAGCCACCAAATTAGTACCAAGTTATCAATAATTATCCAAAATCCTTATGAAGGAGACACCTATAAAGTAAGGCTACACTTGCCCATGAGAGAGACACATGGCAATGAAAGTTATGATTTACCATAAGAGTAAAACATGGAATTCTTATGGCCAATTATAATAGAAAAAAAACACCTAAGAGTTTTATATAAATTTAAATACACCATGTGGAGAGATACAAATGAGTTTTCACACAAAGCTACATCTCAATAATCTGTGATGCAATCAAAAGGTGCCATGTGTCTAAATTGTGAGCCATCTAGGTAGCTTAGTCATATTCAAGCCTTGTGAGTACCTAACTAGATCAGAGGTGGTAGCCACATGTCAAAAGGTGGTAATATTTAGCTTTAAAGCTAAAATTGATGAAAAATGAAAGATTTATGAAAGTTAAATTTTAATTTTGGTTAAATTAATTATCAAAATCAATAGTTCAAAGTTGTTTAAAATACAAAAGGTTGACAGGTTTTCCATTAATATGGCATGAACTAAGTTCACCATCAACGATGCATTAATTAGAGTATTCATTCAAAAAGATACAAAAATAAGGCTATTTTCACTTACATTTCAAATATATATGCATTTTCTTTCTATATTGTCTACACTCTCACAGTTCAGTAAAGCTCAAACCATTAACAAATTGCACTCCTAAATGTCATTGTTACAGCTTGAAAGTTATACGAGGATATCATAAAAACATTGATTTCTACCTAGAGTCTTATAAAATATGGAAAAAGTAGGTCCTTTTACTTTTGGTAAGAATAGTCCTTCAAAAATGATGAATTTCTATTTTAGAATGGTACTTATATCATCTTTAAAGACACTAAATTTATTCTTGAAGCCATCACATCTGGTGACATGTATTACATTAACATATACATTGATATATAAGTAGGTAGGGTTGTTGATGATTATGAAACCATGCCTCACATAATCCAACTAGCTTTGGATATCCTTTCTATCAATGCAATCAATCTCCATAAGGCTATAGCTAAACTAGAGGTCAGTCCATGCACTAACCTAGTTTACATTATTTTTGGGAGGCCAAAATGTAAAGATGGGATGCTTAAGTCAATATCCAAAGAGATACATATTTAATTCATTATAGGATTGAGCTTCAAGAAATATTTGGACCTTACCTCACCATAGATCGAATATAATCAAGTCATCATTGATGATTAGTATGAAGTACACTCCCCAAAAAAGGTTTTGGATTCATGGGTGACTAACCTAATGGGAGTTATTCTCATGGATGATCAAGGAAACTTTCCCATCCAATAATTTATATAGAGAGTCAAAATTGGCCTAACCCTCTAGAATAGAATATTTGGTAATCCACACATTACCTATGTAGACATAAGGGATATTCCATTGCTTTAAATCATCTTAGAGGACTAGTTGATTCCCCCACTTGAGGAAATTATTAGAAATAACTTGGTGTATACAATTCAAGACACTTGTAAGAATGATTACCCCTTATTTATTATGAGCTACTTATTGGATGCAATTTATGAAACCTATCAACTTGGTCAAAATTCATGGTCTCCTAAGTGTTAAGATGTTATGCCTCAACTCTTCTATCAGAGTGATTATAGAAGAGTTATACTTAGTGGTTTATAAGGTAATCACTAAATTCAAGATGTAAAGGGTTCCCCCTAAAGTCAAATAGAGATTGAAACACATGGCTAGCTACTAGTTATACTCGGACTGTATAGTCATATGAATAAGAGTGATGGCATCCCTTCTTAGGCTACTAAAGTTTATACCAATGAATTTGGATAAATAAGAAATGTCTATCAAATTTTTCATGGAGTTGATGGATTCCTAATTAATAATCAAAAGATGGTCCCCCATAAGGTTCTTTATAAATTAGGGAGGACTAAAATTACCAAGTGCATGATATTTTTATATATGTTAGGCATAAGGATTCATACCTATTGCCTAAAGATGACTTCAAAGAATGAGATCCCAATAATGTCATTTCCAAGAATTTATTCAAATTCAAGAAAGATGTGACAATGGAATGTAAGCATTAAGAAGAAGTCCATTTATGTATATAAAAATATTTTATGAGTGATGAGGTGATGATCTAAAATTTTATAAAAAGGAACATTGAACTACATATGAGACTGGATAAGGAGAAGAAAAAGGAAGCTATTTCTAGGTCTCAACCACCACTAGCACATGGAAGCATGTTTGATGATGATTATGAGGAAGGTTAAGATGAAGAATATGAAGACGATGTTCCTCTTATTAGGAACAAGCCAAGTATACCTCTAAGAATTGTCACTTCAAACATTCATGATGCCCCTCCAAACATTGAGTAAAGAGGATTTAATAGTCAACTTGACCCCTCTTAAGGGACCACATTAATCTTTACATTTTTTATAGGAGCCAGTATATAAATATTCGGTCAGCATGACCCTACTACCATTGAACTTGAGAAATTATAGTAAGGTATTAATCTATCCATGGAATAAGTTTAGGCATTGGATGGAAGAAGCATTGAGATATTATACAAGAGGAAAAGGGAGCTCAAGACCACTATTGTTTGTGTTCCCACTAGCACACCATAGGCTACCCTTAGATCACATGATCCCAATGTAAGTACCACACCACTACCTTTTTCCCAATTATCAATACATCCCAAACTACTTATACTGCTCCTTTTTCTCCTCCCACATTGTTCTCCCTTTGGTTTAAATATCAAAAACAACGATAAATACCACTTCCCAATATTTAATTGACACTATTCTAAGCTCATTTAGTGGCTCCTTAAGATTCACCCTCCATTTCATTTCTCATACAACTTTAGTTATAACTTCTTCATAGGTAGCCATAATAAGTGCATCATTTTTTATTCATTCCCTTGCATTAGCAAGGCCATTAAGGCCCATTTAAAACCATTCACTTTTCTAAAGCCACCTTTGCCTACATCCCCATTTAGAATTGCTAAAAATATAGAGGTGAGGGTGCCTCCAAAATTTCCTTTATTTATTCTTAATATGGGCCCTATAAGATCTCTATTTGTCACACTTGGGAGGATAGACCCAAAAAACTTACCTCACATTCTAGCTACATCTCTAGCCTCTACCTCAACTACATCACTTCTAACAAAGCCAATGCCTAATGTTGTCCCAAATTGGTTTATAGCTATTATACTAGCATCAAGGTAAGAGATAACTCACATATTCCTCTCTCTACCATATATTGGCATGATATTTTATGATAATATAAGTAAAATGAAAATAATGGTAAGGAGGAAGGTTGGATAGCCCCAATCGAGCTCCATCGTAGCTAATGAAATTGAAGAGTCCCTCTTCAATTTAACAAAGAAGAGAAACTTTAGCTCAAGTGAAGTTTATGAGTATGTAGATGACCCTATGTCCATGGTGTAAGCCAATGTAGAATCCATAATGGCCTTTATCAAAGGAATACAATAATAGATGAAGAAATTGAAGGAGAAAACACTGCCTATAATGTTAGACAACACCATAGTCTAAGTAATTAATGCAGTCATCAATGTATTTAATTTTTACAAAGTTGTGAAAATAAGGCAAGAGGATGGGACTTTGTAGTATAATGTGGTCATTAAATATGACCAAAAATGTCTACTGTATGATTCCAAGGTAGCAAACCTAGTTAGAGTTGTAAGAAGCAACAAATTCCTAAACCTTAAGATATTTCCACTTGAAGACATCATCCCAGCTGAGATCATAATGATGAATAGTGGGAGGATATTGAAAATGTGGTTGGAATAGGTTAAGGATGTAACTAATTCCTTAGAAAATATATAATTCCAAATTTCCCTCTTTTTGAAGGATGATATGGTCACTAAGGTGATCAAACCTAATGGTAGATTTATGACTGACCAAGAATTAGGGCTCAAATGAAGGTATTTATCACCAAGTGCCAATAGGAAATATCTAATACAAAGATTACCACTGAGTTAATTAACATTGTGGCTTTTGATAACCAAAGGCTAGAGAGAGCTGAGGCTATTGAAGAAGCATTAAAGCTTATACTTACATAACATGGTAGTCTTATTCAATAAATGTTTGACTCATTATGGCCCATGATAATATATTTTGGTCAAATTGACTAATATTACTTAGTGTGCACTGATGTTTGGATAAATAAAGAGGCAAAAAATCAAATTTAGTAACAAGTTTATTAATAACCTCCTCTAGGGCCTTAAGAGATATTCAGCTTTGTTTTGTAAATTCAAAATTAGAATATTCCATTGTAATATGTGGCATTTTTAGTTATTATTTTTCAAAAGCTAAAATACACTTGGATGCATTTGGGCATATTTTAATGGGCCCACTTGAACTTTTATAAGAAATTTTGAGGATTATATATAGGGATATTCCCCCTCATTGTAAAACAAGAACAAGTGTTATAAAATTAATGCAAAAGAGCTAAGAATTTGAGAGATTATCTATATGCTTTATTGTGTATTTTATAGTTTCTGATTCTTAGGATTTTAGAAAATTAATGGTTTATTTTTTATGGACTAATCTATAAATAATATCAATATATGCATCTTTTGATTTGAGTTCAACACTAGGCTAACAAATCTTCTAGTTTATGTTCTTTGTTTCATCTTATTTACAATTGACTGTGCTTATGCAATTTAATGTGAATGAGTAACTTTTGTGCAACATATTATTTTAAATATGTGCATTTCCTTTCCTTTGAATTCTGAACTACATTCATTTGTCTTTGATTATTACACTAGGGTTAGTGAATGCTAGTTTTACATGTTATTGTCATAAAGGTTTAAATAATTAACATTGCTAACTCCCTCAAGTAAAATTTCTTTTTTGTCTTACCCTACTAACCTTTGGATCTACCCCATGAGTCACTTTAGTTTAGCTCAATCTATAAATATTCATGTTTTGTTTGTTCTTAGTAAATAATTGGCAAATTTTAGATAAATTTCACAAAGAGTATCAAAAAGTAAAGTGACACTACATATAATATGTTATCCCTATAGTAGGGTCTATTTGTAGACTTTAAAGTGGTGGCCATATCTCTATAATTTTTCTATTTTTAGTAGTAGTTTTATAAAAAACTCAAGACCCAAGTCTTTTAAGACTTACAATTTAGTTCATTACTTCCCTCCATTCCTTAGTGACATAGGGAGAATAATAAGTGCATCAACAGAGCCTATTAGTTGGTAAGTGAAGTTTCCTTGTGGTGTAATCATCTCTATGATCTCAGGGTATATAATCCTTTGAATCTCAATTTTGATATTTTTGAGAGGAAATAAAATAATATATACATGAATTCCAATTACAAAGACAATAATATCTCTAATTTTCAACTATTCATATAAGAAAAAATGATTATAATGGAGTATGATAACAAGTTTATCATTATCATGTGTTATGTTAATTATATACACAATGAGGAGAAAAAAGTCACTAAGTTTATATTAGGTTTATGTGAGGTCCTAATGGTTGATATAAATGTGACAAATTGCCACACTCAACTATGACAATTGAATATACACATTGGGATAAGGATAAATATAAGAGTCACTTTAAGGTAATATAAGAATTTAGAAATAACATGTTGTAGTCCAAGCCTAAGACTTATATCTCTCCCATTGAAAATAATTTTAGTAATTTATACTAGAAAAAATAATTTTATGAATAGTTATGCTAAGTTTATAATATTTTAGAATCTAAATAGAACTTTAAAAAATCAAAATTTCCCAAGGTAGTGAAATGTAAACTAAATTTGATCTCAAGTTGATTCACATGTGTTTTGTTCGATTTGTGATGAACCCAAAATGCATATATTAAATTAGTTTATATAATAGGACAAATGGAGTCTAAAACTCATGGTAAAAATGTCCCACATTTTTAGGATTCTATTAGGGAGCCAAAGGCCAAGCAATTTATAGAATGTTTAGATGGGTGAGTAGCAACTGTTACCACTAGAGGTTCAACTGGCCTCATTACATGAATTAATGTTATATAATGTTTTGGCCCTATTTAAACCATAGGTTTAATATATATATTATTTCCTTAAATAATTCAATTATAATCTACTGAGCATGATATATTATCATAAAAACTATAAAATAGTAGAAATATAAAAGCAATAAAAGGATGATGCTTTGACTAAGATCAAATATATTACTATGGAGAAATATAACTCGTGATTGGCTGAAATTATATCATTGGATATCATGTTGATCTATTGAAAAAATTAAATAATTCAATAATAAATATTCAAAGTAAAAATGTGAAGACATAATTCAAAATTTATATCACAATAAATAAAATACATATGCATGGAGCTATTTCATACAATGACTTAACAAAAGATTTTATAATCAATAAAAATAGCTATTGGAGAATATGAAAGAATATTTACTTGTAAAACTTGGATTCAAAAAAATTTCTAGCATGCATTAAATTTCTCAAATCAATATATTTTAGCATACAATCATGAAAAAATAAAGGAGAATGGAAGGTGCAATATGGGCACAATCTTGATAGAATTTCACTACAAATGTGTTAACCTTTTATAATGGAAATAAATTCCACTTATATAGACAAGGTAGCCCATAATTATTTTGATCCACAACCAATGATTCTATTACCTAAAATTAAATTTTTTAACAAGTTATTAAAACTATAATAATTATATAACCCATTTAGAATAAAGAGGATAAATATCTAGTCGTGACATAATTACTAGGTCATAACAACTTTTAAGATGAAAGAGGTACAATCTCAAATGTATTTCAAGTTCTAGTAATCTAACACGAATTGACTAAGATCTTATCACAATCTGATCAATGATGTAAATAGGAAAATACATATCCTTATAAAAGGATCCCAATGATGGATTAACTGGTTCATATTTAATCTTATTCATTCCTATCTACACGTGCTTATCTTCAATATAATAAAGATTATTTAAATGTATCCTTCCTTTATTTAATAGTAGTAACAAGGAAGTATTTTAATAATAAATTATTCCAATATATATATATATGTGTTAAATCTCCTCATTTTGATGAAATTATTGAGTTATATAAATATTGAGGCAAACTCATTCTATGAACATTTCATTTGATCTCCTTTCTCCTTTAATCTAGGTCTAATTTATGACATTTCTCCAAATCATGTCATCTCTCTCCATAACCCATAACTAAACATTAGTGAATAAATAGAACATAATTTCCTACACATTTATGATCTTATTTTAGTAAACCATGATGGTGATATTCGATAACCTATCCACTAAAAAAACTTAAAGTCAAATTATGTTGTTTTTCATAGGTATTTTAGTCATTAAATCCATGATGATGGATTCCCATGGCTTAAAAAGAATAAACAAAGGTGTGTGAATACATACCTTACTATTTTTTGGATTATAAATGAAATAAGGCATGAAATAATTAATTTAAAACTTAACATATGTGTATGTGTGACTATTATAAGTGTTGGTTCAAATACTTTAATGTCTTGGTAACACTAAATTTTCTAATTGTATTAGCATAGTGCACCTCCCAAATGAGTCTCTGGTAAGATGAACCATCAAAAACACAAATATTAACAATATTTTAGACATGTATAACTATATATCTTGTTCACTTACATAATGGTGTTATAGGATTAAGTGAATTCATTTTATTTTGAGCAGAGATACACCTCTTAAATGAAGTTGTGTCCATGCATGTCTAACACTATGATTAACATGTGTGTCAAAAATTTACTAAGGAAATATGTAGCATTATTTTCCTTACCATTATTATGATTTCTCACTAGGTGGAAGTGCTTATATTACACCATCCAATTAATGTGGCATACATTATACTTATTTATTTTTATATGCAAGAACTAAAGTGGCTTATTAATATAATGAACAGTTTCCTCCTTACCTAAGTATATTAGCTCCATTACTTTTCTACTTGAAAAATAATATAAAATATGTTCCTCATACATGGAATACCATTGGGATATATTTTTAAATGTATTTGAGTATCGCATTGAGTTCATTTTTAAATGCATTACTATGAATCTACAAGGACTAGACAATGTCGAATATTTATAGAACAAGTATAACACATACGCATTAGTTGAGATCCATAAAAGCAAGTTTTTTTCATGTGTCCCTTAAAATGATGTTTTGGTTAAAATTAGTTGATAGATAAAATATCATGTGAGAAGATAAGAGAAAAAAAATGTAGTATAATTTACAAGTCCAATAAAAATATTATATTTAAATAAATCAATATATATATGCCTTCATGGCTAATAATTTAGCTAAAGTATTGAATACATATACCAAAATATGTACACTTTGATAACTTTTATTTAATTATGTGTTAACATAAAATATTTAAGATGCATGATATGTGTTCCACATATTTCTCAAAGTCTTGTTGAAGATTAGGATGTCATCCAAGTAGATGATGACAAATGATTTAAGAAAGGGTGTGAAAAAATTGTTATTAAGAATGTGAATATTTTTAGCACAATTATCAAGCCAAAATTCATATCTAACTATTTGAATAATCCTTATCTAATTTTTAATATAATCTTTAAAACATCCTCAAGATAGACCAGTACCTAATGATAACTTGAATTCAAGTCAATATTGTGAATTGTTATTCACCTTGAATATGGTTCAAGAGGTTTTAAATATGGAAGGTTGAGTACTAAGTCTTCATTGTTATCTTGTTTAATACATAGTCACCAAGATATATATTTATTTGGTTAAATGACTATTAGGATTTCACAGGGAAATGATCTAGAACTTATATTTCCTTGATCAAAAATCTTGTATATTTTTTATAAGACTTCATCATTATCCCAAATGGACTTGTATTATAGTGGAAATTTCGGAAGATGGGATTCATGAACTAAGTTGATGTCATGATTTAATAAATAATATTTATGGAGATCCTTTGCCTCTTAAAATATGTCTCCACATTTATAAATTATCTTACTTAGGTGTTATTTTTCAACACTATTTGAGTATCTTGACACATTGACAAATGCATACTTACTCTTTTATGCAAGTAATTTAAGGTAGATCACAAGTATCATGAACTTATGCATATAAAAAATGAGCTTGTTACATTATTTGGTATACAAAATATTGATTCTAATTACTGTAAGTCATTCCAAAAGGTTTAAAAAATAATATTTCACATGAACAATCCATCGATGTGGTTTGGATTGATATTTAGCATCATAGTTGTACAAATACGACCTTTCAATAAAAATGTCACAAAACTTAAGTGGTATGAAATCATGGGTGAATTTTTGATACATGGGCTATACTTTATACTATAAATTGGTTTGTCCCTATACATGTATATCATTCCCCTATTGTAACTATCCCAAGGAGTATTGTTAAGGATACACTATAGTGTTAATGCTAGGGTCATGGGATGTGCCTTGTGAAAATATGTCATTATGGATCCCACTATAAATAGTGTCTTAGAAAGGCTTGCCATTCAAAAAAATAATGGTTTAGAAGAGACACTTTCATTCCTTATATGTGTCAATATTAGTGGAATTTATACTTAGACAAGTGGTGTCTAGATGAGTTTCATCTATTTACATGGGACCTGATGTAGATCATATAATTAAATATTATTAAGTGTATTATTCAAAAGCACTATGTGATCTTATTTAGTGTCTATGACGTAATGTTTAGCCTTGTTTCTTATTACCTTTGTCTAGTACAGTTGAAATTTAAGTCATGTGTTGTTGCATAACCTTCATAAGCTACCCAATCTTATATGATATATTTGGTTTATTGTAGTTGAGTTTAATGATGATTTTAACACAAGATTATTTTATCACATCCTAGTTTTCTAACCTTCAAAAATTTGCTTAAATCAACCTTATAGTAAGTTTTAATTAATCATTTAATGGGCTACCTTATTGTTCAAAATTTTAATTATGTTATGAGTTATATGCACTTATTAAGTCCCAATATGACTTCATGTTAGTAGTTATTTACATTATGATATTTATTTTCCACAATGGTTATATATATGTATGTATGTATATATTTCTATGTATGTGTGTGTGTGTGTGTGTGTGTGTGTGTGTGTGTGTGTGTGTGTGTTATATATATATAACACACACACACACACACACACACACACACAAACACACACAGACACACACACACACACACACACACACACACACACACACACACACACACACACACACACACACACACACACACAAACACACACAGACACACACACACACACACACACACACACACACACACACACACACACACACACACACACACACACACACACACACACACACACACACACACACACACACACACACACACACACACACACACACACACACACACACACACACACACACGTGCAAAAAATGCTCTTATACCTCAATTATCCAAGATAAGAATTACATGATAGGAGTAGGATTAGTGATGAATTGTGTTTCTTTCTCACTTTGATTGACCTATGCTTTGTATTTATTTTCTTATGCAATATTCATTAGATTTTATCCAATTTTTCTTTCCCACACACACACACACACACACACACACACACACACCCACTCACCCACCCACCCACACACACACACACACACACACCCTCCCACACACACATATGCACACACACGTACTCACACACCCACACACACACACACACATGTGTGTGTGTGTGTGCATGCATATGTACCCATGCATACACACACACGCACATGCATGTGTGTGTGTGCACACATGCACGTGCACGCACGCACACACACACACATACACACACACACACGCACATGCATGTGTGTGTGCACGCATGCACGTGTGCGCACGCACGCACGCACACACACACACACACACACACACACACACACACACACACACACACACACACACACACACACACACACACACACACACACACACACACACACACACACACACACACACACACACACACACACACACACACACACACACACACACACACACATCCACCCACCCACCCACACACACACACACACACACCCACCCAACCACCTACACACACACACACACATGTGAAAAACATGCTCTTATTACTCGATTATCTAAGATAATAAATAGAGGATAGCAGTAGGATAATAGATGAATTGTGTTTCTTTCTCACTTTATTTGACCTATGCTTTGTATTTATTTTCTTATGCAATATTCATTATATTTTATCCAATTGTTCTTTCTATTTATAGGAATGTGCTCTATTAATGGTAAGTGGGTCGAGATAACAACTAGAAGCAACATGGGCATGTAAGTAATGCCAAAGTTTGTTAACTTCATAAGGTATTTATTTTCATATCCCCATATTATCCCTCAATTATACAAGATGATAATTAGAGGATAGGAGTAGGAGAACTGATGTAAATGTTTCTTTCTAACTTTGACTAACTTTTACTTGTCATATTTGTTTATATTATGTGATTTTATTCAACATGTATATAATTATGCTCACTATTTTGTATGAATGTGGTATACTAGATGTAAGTGGGTCAAGCTTCTATCTGAGAGCAACATAGACTTGTAATTAATGTTAAGGTTCGTGAACATCATAAGGTTTAGACATGTCTCAGTGATATTGGCATAAAAGTTATTCTTGGAGTATATAGTGTTTTGCTAAGGATGTTCCAATGATTAATTACCATAAAAAATAATAGAGTCATTTTCCTTTTAGATGAAAGTTATTTTGACCCATATTAAAATCAAAAAATTATCTTGGTATTAACCATAGTATTATGGAAAGATATTTTTATTTTATGGTATTCTTGGGGGATAAAATTTGATTTGAATATCATTCCATCTATTAGATTTGAAGGAGTGAAGAGACTAATGAATAAGTATATGATTTTTGGTTTATGATTTAGTTATAGCCATGATGGTACTAGATAATATTTTTGGAAGCCATGAATTTTTTGGCATTAATGTTTTTAGTAGAGACCAAGAGATCCTATGTAGGGATTTATGGTAATTTAAATTGTACCCAAACATGCATGGAGGAAAATTCAATGAAAAATAATGGAGGGAAAATCTTGGTCTCAAATTGAACGCATGTTATTTATCATTTTTTATAAGTTTTATGTGCTTTAGATCTTATCTAATCAGGGTATAAACCCATACACATATACCTAAATATACCTATACAACTATATACCTAAATTTAAGCAAACATTCATATATATATATATATATATATATATATATATATAGAATGATCTTTTTATTTAGGAATTATATTTATTAATAAAATGTTTGAATGTGGATTATAATTATTATTAGTTCAGTTGGCATTATGATTGATTTATATATTTCAGTTACTTAAAAAAAGTATATCCCTAACCATGCATCTATAATTTTCTATGTTCTTCTCAGTACTAACTAAATATATCCATTTGGATGTTGAATCCATAATAAAATCAACCCAATTCAAGTTTTGGGTATTATTTGGTAGGAAATGGTTTACTAATTAGCTAGTTTTTTTATTCATACGATGAATTTGAATATCATCAAGCATATGACTACTTATTCGGTAGTTAATAGTACTAGTATTTTGTATGTCAATTTTATTGAGTGGTATTCCTGACTTATGTGTTTCTACTATTATAATCAGGGCTTAGGTTATAAGGTAAAATAAGGGTGAATTTTTATTATTTAGTATAAATTCTCTTTTGGACTTCATGTTAGAAAGTAAAGGATATATGGATATTTTTTAACTTAAGGATTACATGTAATAATGTGTTTTTCATAATATTCATTTATAGATTTGATATTTAGGTGTACGGACTCCTTAGCAGTGTCTCATGTTAATCTCTTTATGTACTTCAAAAGAATTCTTTAGGATATAACTATGTTTTTAATAAAAATAATTTTTGTAATAATTTGTATGAATGGACCATGTGTGTATGTTTTGCTCTACCTGTTATGAATGTTGGGATCTAGTGAAGATATATATGAAATCTATTACATTCATAAGATAAATTAGTGTTGTAGAGATCTTGCAAACACTTTGAAATAGTTTGACTTCATCTTTTTGGTAAGATTAAACATTTATAGTATTACATAAAAGTGTGCATTATACTCCTTTACTTAAAAATAATAAGCAAAAAATAAATTTAATTATAAGCAACATGTGATTGGTAACTCTCACTCTTTTATAGGCCACTGTGATTATGCCTCATTTACAAATGAAGATGATTTTGTTGGTTATTGGTTATTGGACCTTTCTTGAGTTGTAAACTTACATATAGTAATATTTGTTATGAGGCAATATGATATTAGTTCAACCTCATATTTTACACAAAGGAAAGGTTTGAATAAAAACATTGTTTACATGATAATGAGTTTTCAAGGTTAATTTACTTGTGTCTTGATTTAATGTTATTAGATTAGTTACTGAATATTGCTTAGGTAATTGAAGGGTTGTTGTAAGAATTATATGTTTGTAAGTTCACATATTTAAGGTTATTATGACTAAGTCAACATGACATTACCTTTTTTCTAGTTTCTTACTCAAAACTATATGCATAATGTTGTGATGAATCTTGCATATGTGATGGAAACTCTTAATAGAGCTTGAAAAAGGTTTTGGTTGTACACTCCTTAAATTTTGATGATAGTTTAGTAATATTGTTGTGTATTACTATTATCTTTATGATTGAGAAGATGGTGAAGATATGGTAGTTTGATAGCTATTAAGAACTTTGTAAATAATTTAACCGTAATAATAAATATACAATCAAGGACACATTGGGTAATAAACCATGATAATGGAGCATGTTATGTACCCTTAGATATATCGATTAATAAGTGTTTAATTGTTGGAAGTGGGGATTTAATTAGTAATAAATCTGGGCCTTGGATATCAAGAGTGATATAGTTTCACTTGAGATGGTAGTGAGTAATCCTTCCCCCACTATGCATTATATTATTCACTTTTAATGGCACATTTAATTATGAAATACAAGAAATTGTAATTGTGTTAATAAATTGATGGTTGCTAATACTTGTTAAGCATTCCATGATAATAATTAGATAATTGGTTGTGGTTTTAATTAATTTTTTTCCTAAGGAGACTAAAGTGGAAAATTGGTTTCTATTTTATCTTTATGAAATAATACGAGTGTCCTTATTACATTTAGATGTATTATGTAAATTAATTTTTTTATTATGGTGTAGCTATAAAAATGATGATTCTAATTTTATGACATTAACTCATTATGATAAGACACATTAAATAATAAATTACTATTTTTTATTTATTGATAAGGAAGTTAACAAGCATGGGACTCAATCAAGAGTCTGATTTGTCATGTAATCATTAAAAATAAGCACCTTTCATTTGCCTTTTTATGGATGTCACTAAAAATTTTAAAGCTCTTAAACCTTGAAATATTTAGGAAAAGCCTTTAGATATTAATGACTTTTTCTAACAAGTTATAACAGTAAGACCCTTCATGAAAGTTTTCATGTGGAAGTATATGTTTTATATCTATAGCATGAGTTAGTCTTATTGTAATGCATTATTATAACCTACTAAAATTAGTGTGTTGTAGAGGGGAAATCCTATTAAAATGGGAATGGTTAATCTTGAATCTAATCTTATAACTAATGAAGTTATTATTGGGATACTTTGATTAACCACTTATCCTAATAGGCCATAGTCAACTCTAATTCTAATTGCATTGGAGAGCAAAACCAATCGTGTACATAAGTATCTTTCATTGAGAAGGAATGAACAACCTATTTTATATAAAAATGCCAATAAAAATGATATTGATAATAATGTTAATGTTACATATGAATTTCCAATTGGGAATGCCCACCACCATCTAAGAGAGTATAGAATATTAATAAAACCATATGGCCAATTTGGAAGGTAGTGAAAATATTAATCCATTAGAAGATAATCTCATGGAATTAGATGATGAGATTTTTTAATATATATTTTAAATTCATATTATGATCAAGGGGATAAATAAGCTTCAAAATTCTACCTATGCCATATCAAATTCAAGAGATGATAGTAAGGCATGGATAGTAAAATTATAAAAAAATATTTTACCCTACATAATATGTGCTCTAATACTAGTTCTCATATTGGATCCTATTAGTTTGTAGGTGATGTTTCCTTGTGAGAGAATCATATCTATGATCTTAATGCATTTGAGATTTTGAATCTCAGTTGGGATAGTTTTGAGAGGAAATACAATAAAATATACAAGAATTCCAATTACAAGGATAATAAGATCACTAATTTTCAACTATTCAAACAAGATACAATGATTGTAATAGAGTATGATAATAAGTTTATCAATATAATGTTTTATGTTAATTATATACATTATGAGGAGAAAAATGTCACTAAGCTTAAATTTGGTTTATGTGACGTCCTAATGCTTGATGTAAATGTGAAAAATCCCCACACTCTAGTTATGATAATTAAATATTCACACTGGGATGATAATAAATATAAGTCTCACCTTAAGGTAAGACAATAATTGAGAAATAACATGTTTCAGTCCAAGCCTAAGACTTATTTCTCTCCCATTGGAAATAATTTTAATAATCTCTACTATAAAAAATAATTTTATGAATAATAACACTAATTTTATAATATTTTAGAATCTAAATATAAATTTAAAAAATCAAAATTTCCCAAGGTAGTAAAATGTAAACTAAATTTTATCTCAAGTTGACTCCCATGTGTTTTGTTTGATTTGTGACCAACTCAAAATGCATATATTAAACTAGTTGATCTAAGAGGACAAATGGAGTCTACAAATAATGGGTAAAATGTTCCCTCATTTTTGGGATTGTATTGGAGATCCTAGGGCCAATAAATAAATAGAATGTTTAGTTGGGTGGTAGCAATTATTACCATCAGAGGTTCAACTAGTCTCATTACCTGATTAACATTGTGTAATGTTTTTTCCTTGTTTAAACAATAGTTTAATATATTATTTAATTAAATAATTCAATTATAATCTACTGATTTGGACATATTATCATAAAAAATATAAAATAGAGGAAAAAATTAAAGAAAAAAGGGATGATTCTTTGATTAAGATCAAATATATTACTGTGGAGAAATATAACCCATGATTTGCTGAAATTATATCATTGTGTATCAAGTTTAGATATTGCACAAATTGAATAATTTAATGATCAATATTCAAATGAAAAATATCAACAAATAATTCAAAATTTCTATCAAAATAAATAAAATACACAAGCATGTAGCTATTTCACACAATGACTTAGTAAAATATTCAAAATAAACATAATGAGAATTTAGAATCAATCAATCTATTGAACAATATGAATGCATATTCAATTGCAAAACTAGATTTCAAATAAATTGTTTGCATGAATTATTTTTATCAAATTAATATTTGTTGGCATACAATCATGATAAATCAAAGGATAATGGTAGGTGCAATATGGGCAAAGTCTTGACATGATTTTACTAAAAAATGTGTCAACCTTTTATAATGGAAATAAATTCCACTTATATAGACAAGGTAACCCATAATTGTCGTGATGCATAACCAATAGATATATTACCCAAAATTAAATTCTAGTAACAAATTATTATAACTATAATCATGATATTACCCATTTAGAATGAAGAAGATAAATATATAGTCATGGCATAATTCTTTTGTCATCACAAATTTCAAGCTGAAAGAGGTAAAATCTCTAATATATTTCAAGTTCCACTAATCTAGCACAAATTAACTAAGATCTTATCACAAGCTGATCAATGATCTAAATAGTAAAATCCATATCATTATAAAAGGATCCCAATAATGGATTAATTGGTTCATATTTAATCTTGTCCATTCCTAACTACATGTGATTATATTCAAGACATTAAACATTATTTAAATGTATCCTTACTTTATTTAATAATATTAATAAGGAAGTATTGTAATAATAAATTACTCCAATCTATACAAGTGTTAAATCTCCTCTTTTTGTTGAACTTCTTTAGGTCTATAAATATTGAGGCAAACTCATTTTATGAATAGTTCATTTGATCTCCTTTCTCCTTCAATATAGGTTTAGTTTATGAAATTTCTCCAAATCATGTCATCTCTCTCAAAGTGAATTTGATTATCCCATACTACTTTACTACAAACCCCCTTTTATAAGGTTATTAAACATGACTAGTGAAATAGATATTTTGATGTTGTGTAGAAATATTGTATTTTTAGATAAGTGAAGAGGAAACTCAATCAAAAAGTAAATGAGTATCTTTAATATTTAAACTATCATTTTCCCTTCCATTTTCTTTGATTAATTCTTGAAATCTTCACTTCTATCCTTTTTAATGGATTTTGGGTTCTAACTAGAACTATTTGGTTTCTTATTCCTTTTGTGATTAACCCATAAGACTTCTCAAGTACATTTTATCCTTGTTCTATTTGTACTCTTTGCATATAAACCTATAACTATTGTCAAACTAAAACTATCATTTTCCCTTCCCTCTACTATCTTCTTGACCCTTAAATTTTACATGCATTTCATGGTTATGTATCTTTGAGATTATGACACTTGTTTTAGTCTTGCTTTCCAAATGCTCAAGCCTTGTAATGTTGGTTTTATATACTCTACAGATTGTTAGTCCATGAGATCATGCCACTTGGAATGATCTCAAGACTATGGGGAGTTTTTGACTATTGACTATACTTTTTATTCTTAAATCTTTGATTTCCTAATCTATCGACATGTGGATGGCTTGCATAAGCTCAAAATCTTTCAATACGTTAAATTTTTGACTACCTCCCTCTAAGATTTCAATGCTTGAGATGTGGGCACATCTCATAATATCAAATTTAGGGGATATCTCAAAATGTTTGAAATTTATATTTACATCATGAACTATAAATGCTCAAGATGCTAACACATGGATGACTTATAAAAACTCAGGCTTGGGAAGAAATTAGACTTTGGGTTTTCATCAATAAACCTAGGCTTCCATGATCATGACATGCATCATAATCATAAAAGTGGAAATAATCCAATACTTAGCCACTTCATAATTTTAAATATTGCTCTGATTGAGTGATATCATGCCATGAAACATGTTCTCAGGGTTCATATACCTTTGACACTTAGTAAATTTTATTTTTTATCATGTACTCTTTTGAGTGAAATTTTAACCAATGATATTGCCACATGGTGCCTTTGCATTGAATATTCCATTAGAAGAATTAAATATTTGAATTAACCCTCTAATTTCTTAGTTACTATGATGACTCCACATGGAATCATCACACCCCTTTCAATATCTATGGCTTCTAAACTATCATCAACCTTCCACTCCCTTGATATATGAGATCATGTCACATGACATGATCTTAGGGTCATGACATAAGGCTTCTATGGACTATTTCTTTGATCAGATCACAAGGGATTCCATATTTAAGACACACATAATAAATATGAGAAGTTATTCCATGGGATAAACATAATAATATTTAAATGAGTCCCCCGCCTCCCCCCACAAACTACAAATGTCTAATATTTTGATAGCTAATAAATATAAATGGATTGTGATATTTAGAATATATTTGTAAGTAAAATATATGGAAAAAACCACTTGATAAATAATTAATAAGTTAGTCAATAAAATCTAAAATAATTCTTTAAAAATCCTAATTTTAGGCATAAGAAAAGGCTCAAAAGACCTAAATAACCTAATGAATAGACAGATTTGTCTAAGGAGATATTGATTTTGAAAAAGGTTTACTATAAATACAAAAATGAGACTTATTATAATAATTTGACTATTTTAAATTACAATTTGAATTACATATGAAAAATATTAAAATCAAAATAAGACCTTTTAAGAAACAAGGGACAAAATAGACCAATACTCTAAGATTGTAGTCATAAGTCTTTGATAAAGAAAAATAATAATAAAATAAACACATGAAACACCACTTTAGCTATGATTATTGAGATTATATTAATTATATAACCCAATTATGAATTAAATCCTAAATTTATTAAAAGAAACATCAATATACCAGTTTTTAAGCTTGACTCTAGACAATGATTGTTTAGCCATTTTGAAAAAATTGTCAAGTAAAGATACTTGATTTTAATCAAACCAACTTGATGCAAGTTAAAGACTAAAAAATTAAAATCTTTCTTGAGAAATTGAGTCAAACTCAAAAATAAGGTCATTCAAGTATGAAAGAACATGGAATTAAAAAAACTATGCTATAGCAATAGGGTCGCCATATGAAAATTTTGAGTATGGATCATGCTGGACCCAACACCATGGACAAAACATTGGTGTTAATATTGTACCTTTGAATATAAAAGGATCCATGAAATGATATGAATGTGGCTATAATAACCCAAAAAAAGAATACCTTAAGTTGTGTAACAATAAACCTACCAATCATAGAGTTTATATTGAAGTTAAAAATCATAATAAGTACTTATAATCCACCCTGATTAAAACTTGAGGTATAATTTTTAGTTATTCTTGGATTTTTTAATTTATTCTAGTGCAATACATACTTCTATTTATCCCATAATTTATATTAAATGTAAAATTAAATAGCAAAATTAAACCCACTATATTAAGATAAGGATGGGAGGTAGATTTTTGTACAAACAAGAGAGTTCTTGTTTTGGAATGAACGAAACAAATTGAACTTGATTTAAGTGTCTTTAAGACTAGTTTGAAATTATTTTTAGCACATTTAGTGTCTTAAGACCTAATTATTGGCATAAATTGGTTGTAAAAACATTGAAATATACTTGATTTAAAAAAATTTGCAATGTCTTGTTAACTTTTGTAATCTATTGTAAGTCTAAGGTATTTTGAGACATGTGACCCATAAGATCCATTTAGACTTGTAGCTAAAGAAATCAGTTCATAAAGTCTACAAGTTATATGTTAAAGGTACAAGATGACTAAGGGGGGGGTGAATCAGTCAGCCAATATTTCACTTTCTGATCACTTATCATTCATTCATTGGCATTCATGAATCAACATAATAAGCATATGTAACTAGATTATTGTAGTCATATAAAATGTCAAAATTGGTATCTTGAGTGTGGCTTGTGACACCCAAACCATAGGTCTCTCTTACATTTTCTCTTAACCCTTTTAGACACCTTTTTTATTATTCCTAATCATCTATGGGCTTTTAAAACCTAATTCCATCTCAACAAGGATGTATTTCCCATGTTAAATCCATCCCCCTAAGTCTGAAACCTATAGGAAAATAACTCCCAACTTGGACTATAACACCATACGCTAGGGTATATGATTCTAGTATTCTTTTCCAATTACATTTTAACTCTAGTTGTTAGTTCCTTCTAGTTCCTATCCTTCATCTTGTTAGCCTAGCATGAATACATTCAACCCATAACCAATAGATCTCTATAAAATCTCATTAAAATTTCATTTGGAAGAGATTGGAAAATATTACAAAGAAAGTAAGAATACAAGCAAGAACACTAAGGAAAATCTCCCTATTCTCTTCATACAACCATCCAATATAGTTAGAATCATATCTAAACCCTCACACTAGTCCTTAACCACCTCAAGCTCACTAATTTTATTATTTTTTCATTTTGATAACACTATTACACAAGCCACATTCAATGGGAGAACTACATATGGCTTGATCCCTCTTTGAAGTACTGGTATGTAGGAAACATAACCACACAAGGGTTGTGGATACATGTTTAGTGCATCTTACACACACAAACCCCCCCCCCCCCCCCCCCCCCCCCCCCCGCATTCTTTCTCTAATTATATCAAATCATGATGAAGTCTAGGGTTTCAAGACTAAATCATCTCTACAAGGAGTTCCATAGACTTTCAACAGTCAAGATTTCATAGGCAATATCACATAGGGATAATGAACAAACCAAAAAAACTCAGGTCTCTACGAGTAGTTTAGACAATAGTATAATAAAAATAATACAACACCAGACCCTAGGGTGTCCTATTTTTATGCTCCTATCCTTTCATAAAACAAAATTTAGATCCTAATTTTTGACACTATCTCAATACTACACAATTAGTTTCATTGTCTATCTCAATAATCTCTTCTTATTTTCAACTGTGTCTTATTTTATCTACATTTATTGCTATTTTAGGAAGGTTTAAAGTATAAAATAAATTATACAAATTAATAGTTAAATTATTAAAATATTATTTACTGATTTAGTCAACTTAGACCCTTAACTAAATAAGGAATAAGACTTGATATTCCCAAAATAGATAAATAATTTGGTGAACCCAGCTTACTTTGTTTGTGTATCAAAACCTTAGAAACCCTAGGGAAAATTCCTTCCTATTTTTTCCAATATTTTTTTGATTTTTAACCTACATATTTAAATAAAAAGATTACATTAATTTCTAAAATTCTAAAGTAGTTTTAAAAGCAAACCTTCCAAACCTTAGTTGCAATACTAGGTCCCTTTAAATCAAGATATTTTCCAATATTTTTATGATTTTTTACCTACATATTTAAATAATAAATTCACATTAATTTTTAAAATTCCATAGTAATTTTTTTTATAAATTCTTCCAAACCCTAGTTGCGTATACTAGGTCCCTTTAAATCAATCATTTTTCTAAACCATAGTTGCATATACTAGGTCCTTTATATCAAGAATTTTGCCATTTTTTTTTAATATTTTACTTTCATATTTAAAAAAAAAAATTCACCTTAATTTTTAAAATTCCTTAGTAGATTTTTAAGATATCATTTTTTTGAAACACTAGTTGCATATACTAGGTCCCATTGCTTTTGAGGTATCACCCTACATGTTTGTGAGTTTTGTATCCTTTTCTATGCATATTCTAGTTAATTGTTTAGATTATATTCATTTAAAATTTTGTTTCATTATTTAAATTATTTTCCTTATTCGATATAAATTCCTTACATCTCCTCCTTTGAGATGAAATGCAAGACTTAGTGCCCGCCCTCCTGAATTCACCTAGATTCCTTCAACCTAACACTATACTATAGATAAAAAACCAAATCAAGTTCTTGGTATAGATCCTACACATATAAATTACACCAATTTAAAGGAGGATAATTTTGAGAATGAGAAATATGAGACTAACAACAATGATACAAAAACTAATGTTTATGACTCACCACATTAGGTTCTTGATCCACTTCCACTAAACTTTATTCTACAAAGTTTTAGAGAAAGACTCAAGGAATAACCTCAAGATCATACTCTTATCTTACAGTCTATCATGGAAATTAAAAAGGATAAATGATTTGAGTCTTCTATTCCTTTAGGGAAACTAGTTGTAAATGACACTACGGGAGAAACTATGTCTCAACAACCCCCTATAGTACATCTTTGTCTCCTGATGTGGAAGCCCTTATGTAAGAGATAAAATTTCTTCAATCTAAGGTGCTACATCTTAAGCAAGGTTCTTCTAGAACAATACAAACCTTGGATTTTTTTGTTCTACTGCATACACCATTGGCACATCATATTGCTTTGACACCCTTACCATATGGTTTTGTTCAACCCAAGATCACTCTATATGATGGAAAAGTCTATCCAAAGACACACTTGAGAAATTTTCATGTAGCATGCTTGGACTATGTACCAAATGACTAACTACTAACAAAGTTATTTATTTATAGCGTAAAGGATTATGCTTTAAAATGGTTCTATAGTCTACCAAATTAGTTAATCAATGCATTAAATCCTTTAGATGACATGTTCCTAGCTAATTTTATCATTAACATTAGTGATAAGGTTTATTATGTCTAAGTTACACAATAAAAACAAAGGTCAAATGAACATCTCATAGATTATGTTCTTCAATATAATATTATCTTGGCTAAGATGACTTGCCCCATGACTAATCAAGATTTACAAGATCTCTTCAAACAAAGTATTATACTATACTTTCATGAATCAATAATGTTCAAAAGGTTCTCTTCCTTCACTGATTTTATGGCATACAGTAAAGGAAAGGGAAGTCAAACTAATTTTAATGGGCAAACTCAAGTACATAAGTATAACAAAAACAACAAATAAGATTAAAACCAAAGTCCTATATAAAATAAAGGTTAATGATAGCAAGAGTCAAAATCAAACAATACTTAATGTGGCTTTAGATCACCCTTAGTGAGTAGTTTTATCTATGCCTCCTTGATGAACTTTTTCCAATCTACCAGTTTCTCTAGCCAAAGTTTTACATCAACTTTTGGAATGTACTATCATTTTCTCCCTCCTATTTAGGAAGTTGATCCAATAAAGCCTCTTCCATGGGGATATGATAAGAACACATTTTACCGATTTCATAGGGTACTAGGCCACATAATAAATAGATGCATTAGTTTGAAAGACAAGATACAAGACTTGATAGATGCCAATTTTATTAATCTTGACAATCCAGTAGAGCCTCTAAAAGCAAATAAAATACAAGACAATGATATAAAAAATTTCTTATATAATTTTTCATATAATTCTAAATAGGATATAGGGGACACATTAGGTGTTCACCATGCATATCATGCACATCCACCACTAGCTACATATAGGGCAGCTTCAGTTGAGTCACGTCATTTGAGTAACATGATTGGTGTGTATAATTCTAGAGTTCTAGCTAGACCTTTGATCTCCTTCTAAGATCAGGAGATAGTTGAGGATGATTCAAATTATCATGCACTATTTATCATAGCTTACATTCATAATTATCCCATTCATAATGTTCTCATAGACAATAGATCTAGTCTGAACATGTGCACTATGACATTATTACAACATTTGATATATTCAAATCAAGATACTACCCCAATAGAAATAGTTATTAGTGGATTCAGTGGGAACATACAAAGTTCATTGGGTGAGATTGTACTTCCTCTATAAGTTAATTCAACACATGTGGTCACACCATTTACTATTATTATTAGTGCATGAGTTTTTTATATGTTACTTAATTGACCATGGATTCAAATACATCAAAGAGTACCTTCTATAGTTCATAAATGCATGAAATGCATTCATGATAATTAGGTTGTTACAATTGGTGGAGTTCTATATGAGTTACCACTCCCCATTTTAGATCCATTTTCTACTTTATAGTCACTAGTTTTAGCTCCTCCACTAGTTATAGTTCCTCCTCTAGTTTCGATTCTGACACAGTCTAGGCCTTCCTCACCAACACAAAGAGTTTATACACTTCTATGGAGGCCTCTTTTAGAATAGCCATAGTTCTAGGACTCTACATAGTTTCCATCTACAGTGTTCACACCTAGGGTAGTATCATTGAGGTCTCATGCCTCTACACATAGAGAACATGTTTAAAGAGCTTCTCCTACTACTAGATGAGTCCCTAAGATCCCTAAAATTGCATATAATTCTCATAAATATAGGGTAACCCCACATTTGGTTTCCACTATATAGATTTCAAATCATTTATAGCATATACAACTTTTAGAGTTACAATTTCAGCCATTCCATTGTGCTTCATGATCACATATGAGCCCTCTCCTTGATATATGACACCATGATAGGGAGTCTCCCATGAGACTCATCAGTTATTATTGTCTCTTATTATCCATACTTTTAGATAGTTTCTTTATGATTTATTGTACATAGCTCAAAAATACAAAAAACAATACAAAATTCCAAAAATACCAAAAACATTCAAATATATAAAAAATACCAAAAACATTCAAAATATATCAAAATATAAAAACATTCAAATATGTCAAAAACACAAATAAAATTCAATTATATGCATTATCCATGCTTTACATTTCTACTACCATGTTAGACTTACACTTTTTTTTATGTTATTATTTATCAATTTATCTACATTACCATGCTTCACTTGATCTTCTTTGAGTGTGTGCAGTGGCATCTAGATCCTTGATTAATTCAATCTACCCATTGAAGGGGAATCCTACTTCATACATTTGAGACACATCATTATATCTACCCACTGGGGGCATCTTATACATGACTACACCATCCAAGTTATGTCATTCTTACACCACACACTTTAGCTATCATGTTGATGTACATTAATTACTAGCTTACACAAATTATTTTATCAACACTCACATGTATATAACACTTGAGTATTTCTTAGCATATACCTAATATTTTAATAGATGTCTTGCATACTTTCACTTATTTCTTTGATTATTTTGACCTAATTGTATTTTAAATATTCACATGCTTTCCTTTCTTGCTTTGTGTAGCTAGATGTGATTGCATTTCTTAGTTCTTGTTTTGTCTCCTATATGTTCCTTATGACATTTGACAATGTCCTTTTCTTCTATTCTTGTGTATGTCTCTAGAAATTTGTTAATGTCCTTTGCTTTTACTCTTTTGTGTACTCGTAGCCCTTGTGCCAAACTTGCTTATTTCAATTATATATGTATGTGGCATTTGAACATGCCATGTATGCTTGATTTCTAGTTTGAGTGACATGTGCCCATGTCCCTTATTTGTTTGGCCCCTTGGCCACTCTTGTATGCTTTTTCCTTCTTGCCTTGCATGCTTTTTCTTTTTTACTTCTCAAATTTTTTACAATGCCATGATCCACATCATGCATTCTCTTTCTTTATTGGATTCCATGATGGACATCATGTTCCATCCCTCCTTGATAACTAACAACTAACTAGACTTCCCATTCTTGTTCACTATATGGTACATGTTATTAAATTATTATATATATCTAGGCATACCCCTCTTGATCTAATAAATATCTCATACAAACCATGATATATCTTGAGATATATTGTCTATTATCATTGCTATATTATGTATTTTTGCAACATAACATGCTTGTAAGGCTTTTCTTCTGAGTATAGTCATTACAAAGTTATCATTCCTACCTTTAGAAGAGTGGGAAATAAATAGGGGTTTTTACATAGAGATCAGAACTCCTACTAATCAAAAACTAAGTTTTTAGAACACCTAGAATAGTATCCAAACTTCAAACTAGGAAAACTAGACTATGTAGATAGTGATAATTATATAATAGTCATTAGAATCAACATAAGAAAAAAGTACCAAGTTTGGACTAAAACACTAAAAAATAGGGTGTCCTATTTCACTACTCCTATCAAAATAGAAAAAACCAAATTTTCTAGAAATAGATAGAAAGGTAAGTACAGTTATAATTTTATTAACAATATTACAATTTATAATCAGTAGTTTCAGTATAGTTTTTATCAAATAATCCAGATAAATGGGGCACCATGCATGACATTATATCTCTCACTTCTAGTTTCATATTAGGTAGTTGATATAACTTCCAAATCAAAATTCATGTTTCAAACACTAGTGATTGGGGGTAATGTGTGTGGCACATTTGATTTCTTTTCTTTCTGAGTTTAGTATATTACACAAGTATTATTATTAGATACATTCCTTATTCCATCTACAGGTGGTTGGCATCATTTTTTATTGGCTTCCATATAAGACTATTACTTAGTTTTGGAGTGGCTTTCATACAAGCCTAATTTCCATCTTTTTTGGTTAGCCAAGAGTGGCCTAGTTTCTATCACACATTCAGCTATCCATGACACATTGTTAGATTATAGAGTGTTCATGGGCTTTAGGAACCATCTCATACAACACACATTCATACTAGTATTATTTAATAACTTCAATTCATAGGTTAATGATTGAGCCAAAAGACTAACTAGCCTTTGTATTCTTAAGCCACCTACTTAGAGGGATTGGACATACAGTCCAAACAATGATTAGCACATGCATGACCACATAGCTTCACTAAGTGGGTGATGATGGAGCTAAAGGGCCAACCTTTACATTCTTGAGCCACTCTTATGTAATTTAGAAATCAAATCCATTCATGATATTACTCTTGGTACAATATCATTTAACACATACCCAACATTACTCAACATCACACAACATCAAAACAAGTTCTATACTAGTTCATGTACTTGGTAAGGTGTATTCATTCCTTTCTCTTGCTCTCTCTTTTACCTAATTTTTATATATTCTTATTTTAGATATATTATATCTAGTAATAAATGATCTAATCTTTATTTTCTATTTTGAATTTACAGTTCACAACATACTCTCTCATCAGACCTAACATCATACAACTTCATGAGCTTCACCCTTATACGTAAGTTCAGGTACACTTTAAACTTTTCCTTTATCCTAGTATTTCACTTTGTTTCATTGCTAGAATAAAGGGGGGGGTAAATTTAGTCATATAAAATGTCAAAACTGGTAACTTGAGTGTGGATTGTGACACTCAACCCATAGGTCCCTGTTGCATGCTCTCTTGACCCTTTTAGACACCTTTTTTCTTATTCCCAGTCATATATAAGTTTTTGAAACTTGATTCAAGCTCAACCAGGATGAATTTACCATGTTAATTCCATTCCCCTAGGTCCCATACCTATAGGACAATATAACCTATCTTGGAATATAGCATTAAAACATAGGGTGTCCAATTATGGTGCTCTTGTATAATTGCATTTTTAATTCCAATGGTCCATTCCTTTCAGTTCCTATCCCTCATCTTATTGGCCTAACATGAATACATTCGACCCATGACCAATAGATCTCTATAAAATCCCATTAAAAGTTCATTTAGAAGAGGTTGAAAAATATTACAAATCAATCAAGAATACAAGTAGGACCACTAAGGCAAATCTCCTTGTTCTCTACATATAGCCATCTAATACAGTTAAAAGCATATCCAAATCCTCACACCAATCCCTAGACACCTTAAGGATACATAATTTATCATTTTTTCATCCACATAGCACTATTTAAAAAAGCACATTCAATGGGAGAATTATATATGGCTTGATCCCTCTTTAGATTATTGGTATGTAGGTAGAGTTCCCAAACAAGGGGTGTGGATACATATTTAGTGGATATTACACACACTAACGCCCCTTCATTACCAAATTTTATCAAAGCATAATAGAGTCTAGGTTTTGAACACTAAATTATATCTACAAGGTATTCCATAGATTTTCAACAATTGATATTTCATAGGAAATTTCACATAGGGATAACAAACAAAACCTTGAAAACTTAGGTATCTATGAGTAGTTTGGATAAAAAAGATAGAAAAAGAATACAATGTCAAACCTTAGGGTGTCCTATTTTGGTGCTCCTATCCTTTCATAAAATGAAATCTAGATCTTGATTTTTGACACTGTCCATGTCCTGCATAGCAAGTTTCAAGCTCTATCTCATCCATCTCATCCTATTTTCAGCTAAGTCTTATTTTCTCCACATTTATTACTATTTTTAAAAAGGTTTTAAATACAAAATAAATTATACAAATCATTAGTTAAATTATTTTAATATTATTTATTAATTTAGTCAGTTTATACCTTTAATTAAATTAAGAATAAGACTCCAATATTACCAAAATAGATAAATCAATTACCATTGAAGTAAGGAGACCACATACAAAGTATGAATAAGAGAACCACATAATAACACAACATATATTAAGGGAAACACTCATGGGGAATAAAATTCACTCTCAATCCTATAAACACATGGATTAATTATCTAATAAGGTATTACAAACATGAGACTAGTCAAGTCCTTCTAACAAAAATTTAGTGAAACACTTATTTCACAAGGAACATGTACCCCTAGGATGATCATGTCCTTCTAACCACTTTTTATTCAAGTCCTGACCATTTTTAGTGAAATATCTATTACATTAGGATCACCTACCGCTAAGATGATCAAGTCCTTCTAACCACTTGGTGGTTAATTCCTTATAGCCTATATGTTTAGAATCCTCCCAACACCTATGATATGAACATATATAGATAATTTATTGCCTACCAATCTAATGGAGACACCCTACAAACACAACCCCCTTCACTTCTTCACATACTCATAAACATCCAAAACCACCTTTTGGATCATTCTAAATTTCTCAATAATAACTCTATCACAAGCTCAAAAACATGACCAAATGGTCATACACATAGTCTATACTCTAATTTTCCTCTCAAATCAACCACAAATATTATACAGACATCATCTATCCTTCACTCAGACTAAAGTATTCCAAAACATCCTTTTGGATCACTCTAGACCTATTTTATCATCTTCAATCCTCAAACTTGAAATAAAACTATTATTGACATAAAAAATATGACCTATAGGACATACACATATTCATAAACTTTCTCTACTCTAAAATCCATCCACTAAGCACACACCCTTTCCTTTGCTCCAAAACTCTCACCCACACCTCTTCTCTCAAGTCTCTTACATCTAGAAATCATCATCCTTGATTTCACCATTTATAGAGACTTCATCATTATTAACTTTTTAGTCTTCATTTAGAATTGACTTTACCATTAGTAAATCTTCCATAGCTTAATACTATCCTCACAGGTTGACCTCAATAATTATGGGTCACAACTAAGCAACTATGCCTTTCAATTAGGTCTTAGTAGCCCTTATAGGTATAATGGATACACATTCATCATTTTAACACTCCATATAGCAATTAGAAAACATAGGACCACTAAAAAATGAATATTTACACTCCACATGACCCATTTGACATCCTCAAATGATCATAGTCATCATAACACTCCTTTGCTAAAGCAAAATACATCAATCTTTGACCTTATACATAAAAACACCATGAATGAACAAATATTCAACTTATAAGAATTTTTTCATATTGAATATGAATTGGTCAAACATATAAAATAAATAAAAAACATTTTTGAGGAGCATACAATACTCTCTAATATATAAGTCCCCTTAAAACATCCAATACCATCAGAACAACTCAAATATCCTTCTTGAGTCATTTATAGAACATGGTCAAACACATAGTCAACTTTGGAGCTTAATTATGAAATAATATATATATTAAAACATTATAACCAATTTTTTTGGATGAACCTTGGATTAATTTACAACTTTTCCATTTACACCATGGTCAAATTATGCATATATCAAAAGTTATAGCACAAAAACTACAAACTGGTTTTCCCTCATAAATTTGAATATTTGAATTCCAACGATCACTAAGTAACTATTAAACTTTGAACACTTTTCCATCATCTCATGTCCTCAAATATTATATCAAATACACACCTTAAATATTTTTATAAGTATCTTGATCTTTACCTTTACTTTACTATTAAACATCAAGCAGTTGTCATCATCTCACTGCTTCCTAACAATTTAGAATAAACACGATCCATTGATCTTCTCTAAGTAGCTTAATAATTATATTATAATGCTCACCATTATATCTAGATAAAAAATATATATATTATGCCACTTGGAATATCTACATGTCTTATTCACACATTTAATCTTTGACTTGACCCACATCATAAATCTCCCGACTACATGACCAATTGTGAACCATTGATCTTCTATCCAAGCTCCGTGAATGTGACACTTGTCACTAGCACATTCATTATTTGACATATTGAATTTTGCATGCACTATTGGATAAATATATATGATTTACCATGCATATTTATATCTACTGACTAGTTACCTTAGACTTTATTGTAATTAAACTTGACGTTCTCTGGCCTGATATAGTCTACAAGAGTAATTTTGATGCTTTATACCTTGAGCTAGAAAACACTTTATGAGTTTAAATTTTAAGGGGACCTTCTTGGAACTATATAAAATATCTCCATGAAATTATTTTATCTCAATTGAATTTATATTTATTATAAATAAATTTTCAAACCTTTTTGTTCATCTATATTTGCATGATGTGTAGCGACAGTCTAGCTAAGTATGGAAACATAGTAAATTTTGTCTAAGAATGTAACTTTTCACCTTAATAACTTTTGTTTCATTAAATTTCATGTCATTTAAATTAAACTATATGATATTTTTTCATAGAATAATTCATCCATATATCAATTTTCTCCTAGAACCTTCATGCATGTGAAATCAACAATATGCCTACTCAAATTTTTATACCACAAAACCAACTATGCCTAAATGAACATAATGAAGAACATGATGAACACCATGCACTCCCATATTAATTTTAAGCACCTTTGATACCCCATAGGACCTTTATAATATGATCTCATCATCTATAACATTCATCAACTTCATATCCAAACATATACTAAATATCCATGCTTACATACTAGGCTACCAAGCCTATGCTAACACATTGTTTACATGCTTGTCTTATCTCCTTGACCTAAAACCACATCAACATGATATAAATAATATTATAAACCTCAAAAAATACTTAACTTATCTCATAGTCATCCAAATCCTACCCTATACAACTTCATGATCAAACTCATCATCATCATGACATCATCACTTTATCATTACCTTTGACACCAATACATACATGACATCAATCTTTGACATCAATGAAAACACTTCCTAAAAATATCCCCTTTGTCATTGATGGCAACCTCTTATTTTCTTTCTCCCCCTTTTTTATAAATGATAAAGTGGTCTAAATAACCACCAAGCTCTTCTTAACATCATGAATGTATTCAAATACACTTCTAAGTGCTCAACATGCTTACATACCTCATATAACAAAATTATTCCCCCTTTGACATGCATCAATATGAAATTTGACATATCTGATCCTTCATCTGAACAAACTTCTCATAAATCTTAGAAATTTCCCCCTAACATCATGCTCCATCTCATGTCATCTATTCGTTGACATACATCAATTTGAACTTGGGCTATTCTAATCATTGGACCTATTTTCCTATAGAACTCACAAGCTCCATTTGCTTATGCATGAAGATTCAAAACATTTTCTCAATAAAAGAAAATTTTCATAAAGTATTCTCCTTACATCATGCATGGATCCATAATTCACTCAAACTATCTAAGTTACCTCCCCTAACTTTGTGCATATCACCTTGTACTTCTCAACCATGCACAATGACAACACTCTTCTTTGATCATGCACTTCTATCAGTGATTAATAAACACACGTAAACAACCAAATACTAATTGAACTCACCTTGAGAATACTAAGAGGGATTCCCCCTAAGATCTCTGAGCTATTTCACCTCTTGATCTTCTTCATATCTCTACACACCATGAAGAACCACCACATAGGTTTACTAACCTTCTATCTCAATCCACATCAAGTAATACCAATATAACGTCATGCCACTCATAAAATAAGAAACATGATCTAAAAAAACTTGATAACATACCTTAAAATTCTCATGCCTTTCTCTTTTGGAGAAACTAAGTAGAAACACCAAATCTTCATACTAGGCCTATCTAGACTCCTTGTAGTCCTTCCTAGAAATTGTAGAGCCCATAAATTTTAGTAGACACATCTATAAGAGCTTAAGCTTAAAATATAGAGAAATGTCATATCCCCTCTTAATCACACCAATTTTCATCACCTAGATCATCCTCTAGCCAATTAGGCCTCCATCTTGAGAAAAATTTGAATAAATTAAAAACCATAATCCTTAAAATCTCTATGAATATTCATTTTAAAACCCATTTGGCCAATTCTTTCTATTAATAATCCTCAGACATCAATTCATAAAGCAAAACACTTTTCTATCATATCCCAAAACTATAGAATCTTAAAACAAACAAGATCAACAAACCTCCTAGTCAATGCCCACCTCTAAAACGTCTTGCACACTAGGAGATAACCATCACAAAATTATGGACCAAGATATGATACTTCATACATTTGGGATCCCATTCATCCTATAACCTATTTTAGGCTTGCTTACCCTTAAGCCAAAAATTAAGAAAATTGAGAACACTAAAATATATCCCATCTAACTTCAACATACCTTCAAACCACAAAACTATCTAGAGCATGCTAGAATAAGATCAACATACCTTTCTATGAAAAAATATCATCTGGACAACTCAAAAATCCTCCTTTTCCACTTAGAAACCTTCAATTTGACCCTCCAAACTTAAAACACCCTTACAAGACCACATACTTCTTCAAACTAGAAAATGTCTTCATGAAGCACAACAAAGACTAAAGAACCTTCTCCTTCTTCTACTTCTTCCTTTTATTAATTAAAAAAACTTGCTTGGCATCCATTTCTTCTTTAGATTCCTTGATAATGCATGACGAAAACACATGTTCTTGGCATATCTCTTCAAGTAACACCTTCTCCTCTTTGAAAGAAGACAACAAGAACTCTTGATAATCAAGAAACTCCTTACCTAAAAATTCTTAAACTACAACAAATAAACCATCAGATTGAGATCTTTCTTTCATATTCTCCTTGTCCTTGAATGTCATAAATAACTTGATTCTTGGATCATCCACCTTTTTCTCCATTTAGATTGATATCAAATTTCCTTGGCACTCTTGACACACCTCCAAAGCTGATTCTTTTTCTATAGTATCAAAAGTTTGATCCTTGAGATAAACATGACTAGCCTTCACCACCTTAGGTATCTAATTAATTTTTTGACGTCTTCCTTACACACTAGGAACTTCATACACCTTTTTTTGCTTTAAAAACTCATTCAACCTATTCTTGCAGAATATGGCGATATGTCCTACTTTATTGCAATTGTAGAAAATAAAATAATTCAACATACCTCTTAACTAATCTAATTTATGATCTCTCCAAGACCAAATACTCCTTCCAAGGATCCATGAAAACTAATTTTTATAACTCATCCCTATACAATCTCTTGCCCTATGACTATATTGATAGAAAGAATGATAATGAACATGAAAATAACTTGCATATCTTATTATATCAGGCTATCTAACTAGTCTTCTTTAATTTTTTTTCACATTATCATTATTCTTAGCTTACTTAAGCTTCACATATTCCTTTTATAGCTTGTCCAACTTGTCAATGATTTTTTTCATGCTCTACTCTCAGGGAATAAAGATTAGTCTTTAACTCATGATACTCATCTTAATTTGAACTCTCCTTGGTATTGGATTCTTCTAACTGAGTCTTGAGATATTTTCACTCTTTTTCTCTTTATTTTAGGCTACCATTTGAAACCTATAATTGACTTCTAAGATTTTTGATGACCTCCTTATCCTCCTTGAATAATTTATCCATGTCATCCTTCAATATATATGTTTTCTCTAGACTTGTTCAACTATTGATACTTCTCATCTCTCTTGGTCTTACCTAAAAAACTTCCCTCAAGAGAACTTAATTATGCTTCAAGACCTTTGATCACATACCTCATCTTGTGATTCCTCTTTATGAGCTCATTTCCTAGATTCACTTCTTCTTCCTCATTTTTACAGAACACTTATTCTTCTCCACTATCATGAAAAATTATTCATCATACATGATGTCCTTTTCTTTTGAACAACTTTCCTCTTTTGAACTCAAACTTGCTTTGGCATCTTATATCTAAACCTTGATATCATTGATAAATGTCTCATCTTCTTTGGTATATTTTTTAAAAGTACATATCTACTCTAATACTAATTTTTTGAGGTACAAGATAACTAAGAGGGGGTGGGGTGAACTATTCAACTAATCTTTCACATTTTGATCACTTATCATTTAGTCATTGACATTCATGAATCAACACAACAATCATATTTAACTAGATTACCATTAAATTAAGGACACCACATATAAAGCATGAATAAAAGAAGCACATCATAATACAACATCTAATGTGGGAAACCCTCACGAGGAATAAAACACACTCTCAATACTAAAAACACATGGACTATTTATATTATAAGGTATTAAAAATATGGGTCTAGTCAAGTCCTTTTAACAAAAATTTAGTGAAACACCTATTTCACAAGGAGAACCTACCCCTAGGATGATCAAGTCATTTTTACCACCTGCTGGTCCAGTCCTTCTAAATAGATTTAGTGAAACACCTATTTCATAAAAATCACCTATCCCTAAGATGATCAAGTCTTTTTACCACATATTGGTCATGTCCTTCTAACCTAGATGTTGAGCATCCCCCCAAAACCTATGATATGAACATTTATAGATCATTGATTGCTTGATAATTTGATGGAGACACCCTATGAAAATAACCCCCTTCACTTCTACACACACTCATAATCATCCAAAACCACCTTTTGGATCATTCTACATTTCTCAAAAATAACTCTATCACAGCCTCAACAACATGACCAAATGGTCATACACACAGTCCACACTTTGGTCTATGTATAAAATCAACCACCAAAGCTTACACAGACATCCTTTATCCTTTTCTCACACTCAAGGCATCTAAAACATCCTTTTGGATCACTCTAGACCTCTTCACTCATCCTTAATATTCAAACCTATAAGAGAACAATTCTTGATATCAAAAATACGACCTATAAGACATACACATATTCATAAAATTTCCTTGATCTACAACCCATCCACTGGGCACACACACTTTCCTTTGCTCCACAACTCTCTCACACACCTCTTCTCTCAAGTCTCTCACATCTAGAAATCATCATCTTTGATTTCACCATTTATATAGCCTTCATGATTATTATCTTCTTAGTAGGAATTTATAGTTTCCTTAACCCTTAATACCTATTACATATCTAAATACTATCCTATGAGGTCATCCATAGAAACTATGGGTCACACTTAAGTAGCTACACCTTTTAATTAGGACTTAGTATCCCTTATAGGTCTCATGGAGACCTATTCACCCATTTAGCAGTCCATCAAACAATTTAGAAACATAGGACCACTTAAAAAGCATAAGTCCACTCCAAATGACCCCTTATACATCCTAAAATGATCAAAATCATCATAACACACCTTTTCTAAAGTAAAATAAATCAAGCTTTGACCTTATACATAAAAAAACCATGAACACAAAAATCATATTATAAGCATCTATTCATACTCAATAAGGATTTATCAAACCTTAAAAATACATAAAGTTCATTATCAAGGAGTATACACACTCTAAAATAGCTAAATCCCCTTGAAACATCCAAATACCATCAGAATAGATCAAATATCTTTCTCAGGTCACTTACAAAACATGATCAAAGACAATCAACTTTAGAGCTTAATAAATGTGATTTTTAGGATATTTAAACCTTATAAATAATTTTTTAGATGTTATTTGGAGTAATTTACAACTTTTACTTTTACACCATGGTCAAATTATTCATATATCAAAAGTTATATCATAAAAGCTATTGATTGGTCTTCCCTCACAAATTCAAATATTTGAATTCCAATGGTCACTGAGAAACTATTAAACTTCAAACACTTTGTCATCATCTTATATACTTTAATATTAGATAAAATAAACACCATTTATCTCTCTATAATTATATCAGTCTTTACATTTTATTTATTATTAAACATTGAGCACTTGTCATCATCTTGCTACTTCTTGATAATTTAGAATAAACACGCTCTATCAATCTCCTCTGACTAGCTCAATCATTAGCTTGTAATGCTCACTATTAGATCTAGATCAGAAAAACTATATTGTTCCACTTGTAATATCTATGTTCCTTCTTCACACATTGACTCTTTTACTCAACCTTTACCATTGATATTCTAACGTCACGATCAATCGTAAACCGTTGATCTTCTATCTAAGCTCCATGAATGTGACACTTATCACTAGCACATTCATTCTTTGAAATATTTAATATTAAGTGTAACATTAGATCAATATATATGATTTAATGTACACTATTATATATACTTAATACTGACCTTAGACTTTAACATATTTAAACTTGACAATCTCTATCCCGACATAGTCTGTAAGAGCAACTTGATGCTTTATAACTTGAGCTAGAAAACACTTAAAGAGTCTAAATTTTCAAGGGACCTTCTTGGATCTATAAAAATATATCCATGAATTAATTTTATCTCAATTTCATTATAATTACCAAAAATAAATTCTCAAAATTTTTGGTTCATCCATATCTATATGATATGTAGTGACAATCTGGCTAAGTATGGGAACATAATAGATTTTATTTGAGAAGCCAAATTTTCCCCTTAATAAATATTATTGTGGTTAATCACATGTCCTAAAATTTAAACCATATTATATTATTTTATAGTTAAATCCACTCACATATCAAGTTTCTCCTATAACTTCACATGTGTGAAATATAACATCATCAATATGCATACTCAGATTTTTCTGCCATAGAACAAACTATGCCTAGATGAACATAATGAAGAATGAAATTAACACCATGTATTCCTATAGGATTTTAAAGCACTATTTATATCCCATAGTACATATAAAACATTATATCATCATATATAATATCCATTAACTTCTTATCAATGTATATAATGAAGATTTATACTTACATACGAGGCTACCAAGCCTATGCCAACATACTATTCACATGTTTATCTTCTCTCATTAAATTTAAACCATATAAACATGCTAGATAAAATATTATAATCCTCATACAATATTTACATTAGCTCATATGAATCCAAATCCTACCATACACAACTTTAGGATCAAACTCATCATCATCATGCCATCATCACTTTGTCATTACCTTTGACATCAATGCACATAAGACATCAATATTTGACATCAATGACAACACTTGCCAATATTATACACTATATAAATGAAATATCTATCTAAAGATAAATAATATTTTTTATGAGATGTTTTGGTCATGTAATAATTTGAGGATGTATTACTTGAAGATATCCCTGGTTTACCACATAAAATGGAGTTTTAATTTACAATTGATATTATGTTTTGATCTACACCTAAATATAATTCACAATACCATTTTAATGTGGAAAATATGAAATAACTAAAGGTTTAAATAGAGTAACTCATGAGTAAAGGGTTGATTGGCCAATGTGTTTCACCATAAGGATCCCATGCTCTCTTTATTAATAAGGACACAAAAATGAGAATTTACCTCAAAAATAATATGTTGGAAAATGTCACAATTATTAAAATTTATCCTTTGGTGATGATTTATTATATCTTTGATCAAATTAAGGATGATAAATTATTTTTTAAGATTGATCTTTGATAGGGGTACCACCAAATTTGAATAAAATAGTATGTAAATAAGACCACTTTTATGTACCAAATTTGAGTTCAATATCATTCCTTTTGCTTGACCAATGCACCTATAACATTTTTAACTTAATTAATAAGATGTTAAAATATTTATTAGATCATTTTTTTCTAGTCTTTGTATATTTTCTCCTTGTTTATTCCAATAATGATGTTCAACATGATAAATATTTATTCTTAGTATTAAAAAGTATAAGGAAACACAAACTATATGGTAAGTTTTCTAAATGCTCCTTTTATGAATACAAAATGCATTATTTGGGACATAAAATTTTGAATGGATTTATGTTTGTCATGCTAATATCAAATCAATTAAAGAGTGGCTTACTCTTATAAATGTTTATGAGGTAAAAAGCTTCATGGGATTAGTTAGATACTACCATATATTTATTGATATTTTTTATAGAATAAATATTAATATAACTTATTTATATTGGAAATGAAATTATTTTTTTAGAATCCTTAATGTGAGGAAGTATTAAAAAATATCAAGTATTTATTAAATTTTTATCCTACTCTTCTTATTCTAGATCTTAATAGTAATTTTGAAACCTAAGTTGATTCATTTATTAATGTTTTTTCAATATTTTTTATTCAAGATGGTAAAGTGGTCATTTATGAGCATCACACTCTCAAAGATCATGAAAATAATTATTCAAATCATGATTTAGAGTAATCAATAGTTTTATATGTATTTAAGTAGTGGAAGCATTTTATACTTGAAAAACACCTCAAAATGAAATCTAATAAGAATAACTTGAATACTTGTAATTTCGAGATGATATAAATGTAAATAAATGTAGATTGTAAATATTTATCAATTATTTGATATGCATGTGTATTACGTTAATGGTAATTAAAATTATGTTATTGATTCACTTATTAGACACACTTATATTTCAACTTGTTTTATTATAAGATCTAATTTTAGAAATATTGTGTTGTAATAGAAACTAATTGTTGATATTTGTAAGGAAATTTGTGCATAATTAGCCAAGGAAATTTTGGTTAAATATTTGTATGATTATTATTTTGACTCATTTGGACATTTGGGGTATCAAAGAAGAATATACACTCTTAATTATGATAATTTAAGGGAGAAAGTGTGAGATTAAGTGCATACTACACGTCATTTTAGTCATTCATGTGTCATTAAAATGATGCATGAATTTAAAAGGTTCTAAATTTAGCCTAGATTCAATAAGGATGTGGTTAATATTGTGGAAAAATACTTGAAATTCTACCACTTTAAAACTGATTATTGTTAACCAGGTGGTTTTATCTATCCCCATTTTATACCTAAAGATAAATGAAATGGGTTGTCATTTATGTTTATTTCATAAAATATTATTTGGGTCTTAAGGATAACATGATAATATTTTAGTGGTAACTAATAAATTCACAAAGTTTGAAAATTTTACTATAGGAAATCTAAAAAATGATGATCCTTTTTTCTAATAATTTTGTGAAAAAAATTGTTTGGCTTCGCAAAATCCTTGAAGATATAATTTTTATAGAGATAAGATATTTACTTCAAGGTTTTTGTAAATGTTGACTATTAATTTTGGGAAGAATTAAATTTAATTTTTTCATATCATCAATAAATAGATCTTCAATATAAAAGGATGGACCAAGTAATTAAATATATGTTAAGGATGCATGTAATGATAGAAAATATAAGTGGCACTACTATCTATACTTATTTAAATTTTATTATAATGGTACTTATAATCATTTCATTAAGATGGATCTTTTGAATGCTTGTATAGAAAAAATTCTAAACTCCCCTTAGTTAGAAATGTTTGGAAAATAGAATAGTTATAGTACTTAAAACCCTATATGAGTATGACACAAAAAATGACTTTTTTAGATGTTTAAAAATGCCTTTGATATACATAAGATATATGTATATTTGAAAAGATATAATAGATAATTTAAAGTTAGAGACAAGGTTCTTTTGAGAGTCAGACCTCAAAAAAATTCTATTAAGATTTTTAATGCATACAAACTAGCTTCACACTTTATTATTTCATTCAACATTGTGGAAAATATTAGTTAAGGAATTTATTGTATATTTATTCCTCTAATTTATAAAATTGATGATGTGTTTCACTTTGCTTTTTTAATAAAATGTGTCTAATCCCTATCGTATTTTGGATTAGAATAATATTCAGGTGGTGGAAGAGGATATAATATAACTAGACCTAATCAATATCTTGGCCCATTATAGTTTAAAGATATGAAATCAAGACAATCAATAAGTGTTTGTCCAATGCGACCAATTAAATGAGAAGAGTACCTCCTGGGAAGATGAAAATATTTTTAAGAATCACTATCCTCACTTACCTATGTAGGAACTGGGATGATTACTCTTTAAGGAGGAGTGAATGTCATATCCCATTTTTATTTCCTTGAATAATATGCTTATAAAACCTTGTAATTATTTTCACTTTTTATGGGATGTCTTGTTGTTATATAACATTAATGATTCCTAGTATTACTTCTTAATGTAGTTGTTTACATTATAGTATTTATTTTATTAAATGATGTATATACACATGTCCCATCTATATGAGGGATATTGATTTTTTCTTTCATGGATAAAACAAGTCATACAAATGAGCTATGACTATGAATGAAAGAGCCTAGAGAAAAATTAAAATAATGAGATATAAGTATAATTTTTGAGAGGAAAACACATACATACTTTACACTATCATCTTAGTATCATTTTATGATGTGTCAATATTTTAATTTGAGTATATTTATATTTTTTGTTTTGTATCATATATATATATATATATATATATATATATATATATATATATATATATATATATATATATATATATATATATATACTAGATTTGTTAATTTATACTTGTTTGTTTCAATCAATTTTGATTTTAATAACATAAATAGTACTTTATACTTATAACTTTGGATGCACTTGGATTGTGTAGGCTTGTTATGCAATAAAATTGTTGTTTTTATTAAAGCATCACTTATTAATGTACTATTATTTGGATATATGTGAATTAAACTTATATTTCTCACTTTGAAAAGGGTTCATAGTGTTAGCATTGAACTTAAGGGACATTGTGATTATTCTCCTTAATATTTATTGGCAAAGATCATTATTTAGAGAGTTTTTATTGATTAAAAAGTGATTACTTGATAGAAGTGAAGCCATGAAGGCATTGAAATAAATCTATAAGGATTTGAGAAGATATAAGGAAAGAAGAGAGGAAAGTAAATGGGGGGAAATATATGAATAAGGTAGTGGGATAAGACTAGCTACATGAATTATGGGAGAATATATGTTAGGGCATCATGAGGCATTACTATTTTTATCCTCCACTTCACCCTATCTATGATGTTTTTATCAATGGACTTATTGTAGGTTATTGTATGTTAATTTATAGTAAATTTATAAGGTTTTTAAATGGATATCTATTAAAGAGAGAAAGGTAAGGAATTATCTAAAAAAATAAATCAATCTTATAAGTATTCATCAACTAATAATTGAGTTTAGTCAATTTATTTCCTCTCATTTTCATTTGTATTTCATGATACTATACTTGGGTGACCTGATGAATTTATTGGTAGATGGAACCAAGTGGAGAAGGTAGAATGGTAACCCTACTAGGGTTTACATGCTTTTCATGCTTATTAATTTACCTTATCTTCTCTAGGTGATCCACATTACACTTCAAAAATTATTTCCTTTTTATTCATTGCTCTAATATTGTCTAGACTGAGATTGAATTAAGTTTGATATTTATTTTATTTGGTATTAAAATTTAGTTTATCCTTTTTTTAATTGTCTAATTTTTATTCAAATCCCACTTTCTTTCTACCCTAAGATGGTTGTAATTTGAGGAATATGGTTATAACCCTATATGAATGCCTTTTATTTACGTATTGTGTGCCTGGAATGTGTGAGATCATTGTTGTGTTGTATGTTGTGATTATGTTGTTTTTTTCAAATGTGGAGAAAACTCTAGTTCTATGATGGAGTTATATATCATAAACCATCTATCCAATTCATTTACTTATGTATTATTTAATTGCATTTTTATTTTTATTGAGTAATTATTGAAAGATCATTCTAATGAATGGGGTGGAATGGCCCATTGATAATTGGGATTATCCTACTCACTTACATTCCCATCAATAGTTACAAAATGAATTCTCTAGTTGGATATATTTGAATTAGATATTTTTTTATAATAGGGGACTTATGTTCTCTTATAGCCTAACCTCTTAGAGTAGTGTTTGAAATATCTCTTAGCAGCCTAGAAGTTGTAATAAATGACTCTTATAGTATATTTTATTTAATAAACCTATTTATATTAATTAAATCTGTGTGTATGGTGGGGTATTAATAATAATGTACCCAAATTCTATGCATAATTATGACATTGGTTTATATTAATCTGGTTACTTTCTATACAAGTTTGTGTAAGGTAGAATGGTTATTATTTCTAAGAAAATTAAAATGGAGTGACCTGGTTAAACTATTATGCTATGTACATATAGCTATCATCATTAAAAAAAATTATATACACATTATTCCTTGAAATGCAACATAAAAGATGATAGACTATTCATGGTACTTCTTGCATTAATTCATTATGGGAATAATATGAATTATGCTTCTACTATATTGGAAGGGAAATTTCAATCTATTTTATAAATAGTGGTATGATGATTATTAATTGATACTACTATTTATGGTTTGACTATGCATTTGGATGTTTTATCAAAAAATAAATGGATGATGTATCTTTCCATTTCTTACTTTCAATGTCAATATAAATATGAAGTAATATAGTTCTAAATGCACAATATAAGAACATTGTGAAAGCTACAAAGATAAGGAATGAAGTTAAAATTATATGATTTTGATTAATCTTTTATTATTTCATTTTTAATTTTATAAAATGATTTTATGGATGCTCAAGTCTATATAGTTGCACATGAACATTCAATAATCATAATGACTATAGAACTATGTTTGTCCACATAACCCAATACAAGGTCATTTTATGCTTGAAATAGATAGTGACTACTTTATTATTTTCTCATATATGTATTTGTATTCTAATGTATTTAAATATATATTCCATGTTTAGGAATTTTCACTATGAGGATTTCACACTCATAACATTGATAATGGCATTCTTCAATGGAGAAGTGATAGATTATATTGGAAGCTTTGTTATTTCAGTAATGTAGATTGTATCCTCTTATCAAACCCTAATTAACTAAAATGGAGTTTGTGAAATCTTATATATATATATATATATATATATATATATATATATATATATATATATATATATATATATATATATATATATATATCTCTGTGTGTGTGTGTTTGTATCAATTTTATGATGGATATATGTTAGCTATAATAATTTACATAATTAATATTCTATGGAAATTAAGGATAATGCTATGTTTGATATTTTATGTAGTACACATTTGAGTTGGTTAAGTGGTGGTTAAATAATTATTTTGCTAAGTGGATATTTACTAATAAGTGATTCATTGAATACATTATATATTGTACCATATAATGATGTGAAAACTTAAGAATATTTTATTACTCAAAATCAAAAACATGGTAGCTAACTTGATACTATGGTATCATGTACACACTCTATGAATTATGTTTTCATTAATTCATGGTTGATGTTGTAACTTTATATTTTATACAAGGAAGTACTTATTAGTATATGGATCTATGGAATAATATAATTTTAACAAGTACTTAGTCATACATAATTGATATTATTATTTGAATTAGAAGTATTGGGCCTAGGATTGACTTTGATGTTTGATATGAAATCTAACCTAATGAGTTGGCATGTTCTAAATATTATTCATAATGGTTATTATATACATAGTGATAACCTCTTGTTAATTAATATTTAATTATTTTAAATTAGGTTTAAATGATAATTTTGATCATTAGTTAATGATATGGTGTCATCCTCTAGTTATATAGACTAAATTCATTCTATTATGATTTAAGAATAACTAAAATTACATACTATGTTAATATCATATGTTATACTTGAGTTGACTTCCTTAATAGTTGTTCAAAAAAATTGTGACTCGATTTATATCTCTATTCTTTATTTCTCATTTCATGTATACGTTTATCCTATTAAAATTATTATGCAAGTCATGAATTTAATCATGAAATAATGTTTTGAGATTTTATATTATGTAATGAATTTATCATAAAAATAGTATGTTTCAAATATTGGGGAAAATAATGTTGTCTCTAAACTACTTTTATTTAAGAAGATGATTGAATTTTATGAAAGACATACCTTAGTCCATTTTTTTTGGAAATAATCCTTACATTTTTTAGATTAATATAAACGCACCTTTGAATGGTGTAGAATATAGGTTGAGCACAAAGTAATTTTAGGTCTCCCTTTTGAAAGGCACTAGGAAACAAAAGTGGAGTAGAAAACCATAAAGTAGAAATGATAGTAAAAGGGATGATAAAAAGTAATAATTAGGTTAAGATCAAGACCCCAAATAAAATTAAAAATAAGGTGAAATGATCCTCTAGAACATGTAAGGAGAAAGGTCTAGATATTAATAATCTAATAAACAAGGATTAATAGTATGGAAGAAAGTCCCAAATAAGGATTCAAGATCCAAATAAGGTTCCCATTAGGACCCAATCAAATCAACACAAGCTGATTAGAAGATCACTAGTTCCCAACTCAATAAATTGAGAATCCATATCCAATAAACCACTCAAAATTTCCATGAATCTCTAAAATCATTAAAATACACCTTGTTTCCACCTATTAAAACAAGGTCTAGACTAACCTTAAATTGTCTATAAGAATATAGTTTAGAGGGTGAAAGGGGTGAGTGGGAGGCCCTAGGTTTACAGATCATAAAATCACAAGAGACTCCTAAATTTGTGAGTCGATCTACATATTTATTTCCTTCTCAGAACATGTGGCTAAATATGGTCTCATAAAAAGAGGTCATAAATATATTTACATCCCTAATATCATTCTCAATTATCCAAGAGGTTGTCTATAACCCTCTAAGATATTCAATGATGTTTAATGAGTCTCCATCAATAACTTACTTGAGAATACCTCTATCACCTTCAACTTTAATACCCCAAAGGGTTACCTTGGACTCTACAAAATAATTAGTTTTAATACCCATTTTTCCAACATAAGAGACCATTAGATTTTTATTACTATCTTTGATCACTCCCCCACCCCCCATCAATCTAGGATTACCTTTTAAGGAACCATCAAAGTTGATTTTAACCAACCTTCAACTAGAGGGGTCTAATTGGTTGATTTCCAAGTGGGGATATTTCTCAATACAAAATATTTAAGGAGATTAAGGTCCCATGATTCAATAATACTTGATCCCTCATCATCAATCACCTCAAAAAATTTAGGAATCCTAAAGGCCCAATTTACTTGATAGCATCTATGGTTTTTCCTTTAGTGATCCACCACTAAGAATATTTATCTCTAAAAATACAATGATTTATTTCTTTCCAAATTCCCCATTGAAAGTGTGGAAGAGTAATATTCAAAAAAATATTCAAGGCCTTATGCTTCCAAGGTGGGTTCCATTGTACAAAGAGATCCTAGATGGAATCAATTAGGAACCAAATAATTTTTATAGAGAACAATAGTGAAATATAGATGTAAGTAGCATAATCACACTCTAGGGAAATGTGATTGATAGTTTCCTCCTCCTTTAGGCATATATTACATATATTAGGAACTTAGAATCACCTAATATTAAGGTTATCAACAGTGAGAATTTTGTTTTGACAAGCCATCTAAAAAAAATGATAACTTTAGGAATCAAGTTTTTATCCCTAAACTTAGACTAGGAAGGGAGATGATCTATTAGGTCCTAATCCACCATGAATCTATATTTAATAGTGTAGTCTCTTGTGTAATTAGGATGCCAAATAATCTTATCCTCTAGGGGAAAGAAGCTAATATGAATTTATAGAAGCTTAGAATTTAGCATATCTAGAACCTGTTTTAATCCTTAGTTACTTCAAAAATGTCATGTTGTTTCCATCCTAGGACTAAGTCATTTAAGGGCCAATAGTCCCTAAATATAACCCTTATTGATAATTTAAAATATTGAATTACAACTTTATAATAACCAATAAATGAAAGAGGAAAATTAGAGATCCAAGGATCCTCCTAGAATTCAATAGTTATTCCATCACCAATAACCCATTTATATCCTTTACCAAATAATGTATTATGTTTCACTCATCACTTTACAGAAGCTATCTCCTTAACAAGGGAAATATTCCTTTTAAAGGTAGTCTATTATTATATTAGTAATATACTTAACTTTGATGACCTTGGTGCAACTATTATCCTCTTTAAAAATAATCTAGGCTTGCTTCACCAAGAGGGCCTAGTTCATTCCTTTAACTTGTCATAGTCCCAAACCCCCTCTAATTTTGGGTTTACATACCTTATCCCAAGATAGAAGTGGAATTATCTATGGTTTCTCCTTTCTAGAATAAATAAATCTAAGTTGAATTTTCTCAATTCTATTTTGAAATTTAGATGGTATTTTAAAAATTGACATCTAATAAATATGTATACTCTATAAGAAGCTCTTGATAATAAGGATCTTTCCCACCTGAGATAAGCTATTGGATTTCTAGATGGATATCTTCTTCTAAATCTTATCCGTCAGTGTATTCTAGTCATCAATACTCATCCTATCTTTAGCAATGGGCATGCCTGAATATGAAGTTGGGAAGGATTAAATTTGGCAGTTTTAAATATTATAAATGTCATTCTATGATCAGGCTTAGTGTGAATGAATAAAAGGTAGATTTTATCTAAATCAATAGTCTACCCAAACACTGCTTCATAATTTCCCAAGATTATTTTGATAGATTTGGCTTCCCTTAAAAAAGATATTTTGATGATGAACGTGTCATCAAACAATTGTTGGTACATGATAATTACAGAGGAGGGAGTATTTTTTAATCTTTTAATCAATCCAGTCTCTCTAGCATCTTGAAGCATCTAACCAAGAGACTCTACCAAAATGATAAAGAGGTATGGGGAGAGAAGATCCCCCTGTTAGAATCATTTTTATGACTAAAAAAATCCTCAGGGATACCAATTATAATGGTTAAGAATTTTGGGGTAGAAATATAATTAAAAATGAGCTTCCTAAGGTAGTTTTTGAAGTCAAGGATTTTAGAATAAGCATGAGGAATTTCAAAGAAACTCTATAATAGGCCTTATGAATATCTAATTTGAGAAACATACCTACTTTTTTATACTATTCCAAATAATGAATAACTTCATGTATCAAAATGATGTTGTTAGTGATTTGCTTTCCCACTAAAAATCTCCTTGTTGATTTGAAATAAGTTTAGGTAGTAGAGGTTGGAACCTTAAAACAAGTGTATTTGTGAGAATATTATATAATGTATTACAAATACTAATAGATCTAAAAAACTTTAACTAAATATCTCCTTATTTTTTATTAATAAGTACCAAGAAGGTATTATTCTCTATTTGAGGATGCATCTTATTCTAAAAAATTCAGCCATTGCAGCTACCACATCATGTTGGATAATCTCCTAGAAATGTTGATCCATCTAGTCTAGGCATATTATATATTTCCATAGAGAGAAAAATATATTCATTTCATCATGATTAGGTTATTTTAAAAGATCAACATTATCTTTAAATTCAATTGACCTATCAAATAACCTATGAAATATTTCCTCTAAGTCCTGGTTGTGAAAATGGCTTCCAAAATGGATGTAATTGAAATAATTAACCACTTCCAAATTTATCTAGTCTTTATCCTTACATATGGTATTGTCTTGTTTAATTAATTCCAATATTATAAGGGTTTTATTATTTCTACATGTTATTTGGAGGTGTTTTTTTGGTTTCTATCCACTATCTTTAGTCGTATGCTCCTAGATCTCTATCTCTAGTAGGTCTCCTCCCTGGATTCTAGATATGAAAGTTAATTAAGAGTTATTTTTCCTTCCACTAAATTTCTTGTTTCATTCTATTAGATTGAATATATTGATCTAGATATATAATAGACTCATAAGTTTCCTTTTTCCTCATAAAAATGTTTTCAAAGACCTCTTTTTTCCAAACTTTTAGATTTATTTTGATCACTTTGCATTTGGAGGTAATACCAAACATATCTTGACCCTCAATCTCAACCTTCCATAATTTCTTCATAGTCTCCCATAGCTCTAGGTGATCTAGCCACATATTTTCAAACTAGAAGGGAGTGTTTCTGATCATTTGGATTTATTCCTTAAGGAACACCACAAGGTTGAAATAAAATCATATTTTTAGGAGAATTGAGAGTCTACAGAAACAACTTAGGTCCCAAGCCATTGTTAATATAAATATGTCCAATATAACTTGAATGTTTTTTTGATCATATTCTTTTATTAGTCTATGTGTAAGAGGTTCCACATAATTCAACACCTTAAAGTCATTACTCATAATGAAGTCATTGAAATCAGCCATATTATCATTATATTAAATATTTCCTCCCTTATTATCTTTTGGATTTAGGGGGGTATTGAAATCACCCACCACCATTCAATCCCACCCTAAGGTGTAAGATCTGAATTTAGATAATGCTTTCCAAACCTGGGTCTTTCCTATTTTAGATTTTGAAGCATAAACGATGGACATGATCCACTTCTTGTTGGATGTTAAACAAGTAACACAAACCATAACACGTCCATCCTTATTCCAAATAAATATAACATTAAAAAATGGGGTCCTAAAAGACAGTAAGACCTCTTGAGGCAATAATGACCCTGATTTTACATGGCTAGATTGATTCCAAATAGATTTTTTCAATCCTTCTAAATAATCCAATGAAATATTGGTTTCTTGAAATAAACATCAACTTGGTTTTTGAAATTTTCTAAGATTTATAAATAGACTTTGCTTCTCAGGTTATTAATCCCCCTAACATTCCAAGAAATAAATTTCATCATAATGAAGGTAAGATAAATATACCTTGAACGTAAGGATTGGTTAACTCCTTGATTTCATCAGTTCTAATTCTGGGTCTCACATCTAGAGAGTTTTTACTAGAGAGATCCCAAATGCCAGCTAACTACTTAGGTTACCTTATATCAAATCCTTTATCATTGTCATTCCTAGAAGGATTATCTATTTATATGGGATATAGAAATCTTCTCTTATCTGAGACAACTTCAACTTCTTCCCTTTTCATATTTAAGGATCTCTTTATTTTCATCATGAGAGAGGGTGGATCTAACATATCCTTACTACCTACAAATATTTTTGAACGAGTGGCCAGAGTGTGTTTGGATGAGCTAGACATATTAAGAGTACCATTATTCACCTAATTTAGTGAAGGATAATCAATATTCCTAAGAGAAAATCATTTTCTCATTCCTAGGATTTTCTTAGTAGAAGTGCCTTTTAACTTTAAGTTGCCAAACCTAAAGGGATCATGATAAGTGTTTCTACCTCAAATTTGCTTTTCAGACTATAAAGAAATAAACTAGAAGAAAGTAAAGGACAAGGCTTGGAAGTACCTGGACATAAGATTGCGCACCGTAAATCCAGACATTCTTGGGCACTCCTCTTTGGCTGTGGAGGAATGACACCTGCAAGAAAAAGGGAAACTAGGACAAGAAAAACGTTAGACAGATAGGCAGTGGGTTGCCAAGCAAAGGCTTGTTCCCAGAAGTGTAAAAACTTCCTTAAGGGAGGTCAACCCACTATTTTTTATAAGATAAGTGACTGACAAAAGACAGAATGACAGAATACAGAAGTGACAAAAAGATTAAAAATGAAAGAAGAAAACAAAATGATTACCTGAATGAAGGAGTTGGGCTGAAGACAGTCGCCGAGGTCGGTAATGTCACCGGCGTCGGTTAGCTGACCTGCCGTCGTCGGCTATCCTGCCGACGTCGGTTGGGGAAGTGACCGGCGTCGGTTGGGGTTGCGGCCTGTAGTCGGGTTTGAGCAGGGTCTGGTCTGAGTCTTGGTCTACGGTCTGTCTGTGGACGGGTTTGAGGCTAATGGACGGGTCTGAGTCTGATGGACAGGGCTGTGGATGGTCTTAGGCAGAGATACAGAGGAGAGGAAGATTCACAGAGGAAGGGGAAAAGAAGGATTCAGAGAGGAAGGGGCCTGAGAAGGCTTTGCAGAGGAAGGGGCCTGAGAAGGCTTTGCAGCCTCTTAGGGGGAGGGACAAAGGAAGAGACACAGAAAACAATAGAAGATAGATTATTAAACTGAAGGAATGAAATAAAAAACAGACTAGCTTACCTGTAGCCTGCTGAAAGAAGAGAGAGGAAGATGTTGCTGGAGCCACTGAAGAGTTGCTGCAAGGAGAAGATACTGATCCAGGGCCTACTTCGCCTGTTGCTGCTACTGTACGAGGTTAAGACAGAGGAGAAATGAGAGCCAAAGCACCGAGAGAAGCTGTTTGCGAGCTCAAGAGTCCAGGGGGTGCAACGGACGCAGAAGGGGATAATGAAGGCTGCTGACGCCGGCAGTTTCACCGACATCGGCCGAAGGGTCGCTGACGTCGGCGGTTGCAGGATGGGCACAGAGGCTAAAAATAGCCTCTGCCCATTCTTGCACACCGCCGAGCGAGGGGTCATGGGCAGAACGGTCGCAAGGTTGCCAAAATGGACGAGGGGGGATATAATGGTGAGATTTGGGCTAATAAATGCTAGGGGAAGGTGGAGGGATTCAAGGGAGGATCCAAGGAGGCAAGGGTAGGGTGGAAAAGGGGGCCTCAATTAATTAAAAGATGTTAATTTCTAATTAATAAGACCTAGGTGGGTTAGGGACCAAGGAGGACTAGGAGGGAGAAAGGACCAAGGGGGAGAACCAAGGTGCAGACACGTTTGCGGTGTCTACATTTGCCCCTTTTTGTCTTGTTGGTTATTCTAGATGAACTGCAAGACAAAAATAGGAGTTGGTTGCCCCAGAAGAAGGATGAGGTGTTCCCCCCTCAAAGCGATAGTCGAGAGAAGGGAACCAAAGGTCGAGTGTCGATTTGACAAAGAAATGGATAGAGGAGAGTGAGTGAAAACGCTGCCAAAGTCGTGATTGTGCGTAGTCCACTTCACGAGAGGGTCAGGTCAAATTGTCACATGGTCAAGGGTCAAGGAGTGCCAAAATTGAAGTAACCGGGCCCCAGCATTTAGTCATCTACTGATTGGGTCACTCAATCTAAGCTGAAGCTCCAAATGGTCATCGTGTCCCAGGTATCCAGGGCTCAGGAAGTGCTCCCAGAAACACGAAAAAGCCACAAGTAGTAGGGATCAACTGGCTCGTGATCCTATACTTGTGAAAGGTCAAAAATAGTCTGCGGACAATTCTGCTAACCAGCCGTGGAATAGCATACACGCAAAAACAACCAAGGCAACATTGGCTTGGAAGTGGGTCGAGGTCGAAGGAGATAGGCATGATCTCCAATGGTCATTGGTCAAGAGGATGGATGGATGAAAGGATGCGGCCGAGCTAACCCCAGAAGACCCCATGTCAACTGAGTGCTGCCTACATAGCCCTGGTGATAGGGCCTCAGGCCGATGTAGTTCTCCCTAAAAGGGAGGGAGGGTCAGAGGGATTGATTGGTCTTGTTCAAAGTCGATGACTGGTTGTGATAAGAGGTCTTGGTCAAAGGGGATGAAGTTGGGTGTGATAAGAGTCAAAGAAGAGAAGGTTTGTCCATCATAGAGATGAACAAACGGGGGTGGTCGAGCTAACCTCAGAAGATGTGGTATCTGAGTGCTGCCTACATAGCCCTTGTCCTAGGGCCTCAGACCAATGTAGTTCGGACAAAGAGGGTCAAAATGGTCGATGATGAGATTGGTCATGTGTTGAAATGATGAGGCCAAGATGAGGATAAAAGGATGCTACAGATGGTGTATTCTGTAGAAGTGGTCGAGGGTCTTTCATCCCTAGCAAGTTTCCATAGTCGCGATGGATGTATGCTAAAAATGAATGAAGGGTCTATTTATGCTTCAGCAAGTATTGGTTTATGCTTAACATAAATTGGGTCTAGTCGATAGTTTCCATGTGTATTGGTGTCCATGGGAACTATGCGAAATGGTCAAGGATGATGCCTGATGTCATGTTGAAAATGTCGAGGCTGGAGTGAAAAATGTTGGAGTTGGCTAGGTTTAAGGATGAGTCGACAAGAGACGTGGCCAAAGCGTGACCAAAGTGTAGAGAAAAAGGTGAAAGGCAAACTGCTCTTTCATTGACAAGGACCAAAAAGGAAGCATAGATAGGGGTGATTAGAACCAAAGCCTCATTCATGCATTACGTCGTTGACCAGTGTTGAGTTAGAACGGTAATCGAATCACTTTGACATTAAAGTGAGCTCGAAGTCCCTTGAGCCGGTGATAGGAGGAGGATAGGGTGACCCAGTGTAAGAGCAGGAATAACCTTGCCCCTTTTTATAGGAGACCCTGAGACAACTACAAGCCAATGTCCGTGACTCGGTTTTTTCTTTTCTTTTCTTGCGCAGACTGATCGATGCGGGAAGCCTGCATAGAGATGTCACTTGATGTAATGGTCATGTTGCGAAGCTGATCGATGCGGGAAGCTTCTAAAGTAGTTGCTTTTTATTGCCAGAGTAGTCATAGCCATCCTTCGAGGGAGTGGTCTATATTTTTGCTTGATAATGTTTGAAAAGTTGGCCTAGCTGTCCTTCAAGGGATCAGTCTAGTAATACAGCAATGATAGTACAGCTGTCCTTCAAGGGATCAGTCTGTCTTTTTGATTTGACTTGATTTAGAGACCATGGATATGTTTTGACATCTTGATTTGGATATATTGATAGAAATGAGAGTCACGAACAAGACTGTAGAAGCTCAAGGACACCCCTTTTATTAGGACAAAGCATCACTGCATCCTAAAAGGGTTGTAGAGGACTTGTTAAGGGGGAATAGGGTTGAAAGGGATGAGGTTTAAAAGGACGAGGATTACTCAAGGGACGAGCTCAAGTTACGTGCCAAGCAGACGAGTACTCGACTAACAAAAGAAAGGTCGAAGACGCAAGACAGAAAGGGGTTTAAGGTCTAATAAGACCCTGGGCCATGCTAGTGTGTTAAGGTCCGAGTCAATTAGGAGCGAACTTGCCCCAATTGCCTCTTTCCAGATTGGTCAGGTGTTGATTGATGGATGTGAAGTTGGTTGACTTTGTCATTGGCTGGTTGAAAAAGGTTGAATGTTTGGTCGAGAGGTCAGGTTGATTGATATGTGGTCGAAGCTTGGTTGAGACTGGTCGAATAATTGGTTGGGGGTTGGGTCGATGGATATTGGGTCGAGATGTAAGATTAAATTAGTGATTGATATGTGGTAGAGACTGGGTTGAAGAGTTGGTCGAGATGCGGATGAAGGATGAATTCCCCCAGCGGGTAGGGAGAATGTTTGAAAAATTGGTCAAGGTCGGTTGAGGTTTAGTGGTCAGATGGATGGTGTTAATGTCGAATAAGGGGGTCAAAGGCGGCAAAGGGACCACAGGCTGGCGTGGAGATCCTGATTTAGGCGATGAGGTTGGAGAGGCATGAGTCGGGGTTGATGTTTTGTTGAAGAGGTGGTCAAGAGGACCCTTGATGAGAGGGGAATCCTTTTTCCGGTGTTGACGAATGACAGCTTTGAGAGCGCAACAACGCTCAGTGTCATGTCCTGGAATGTGATGATAGTGACAAAAATGTAGAGTTGTCGAACCAAGATGGCCTTGATCCGAGAGGTGATGAGTGAGGTGGCGTCGAAGGTTTGTTGATGATGTGGTCAAAAAGAAGGGAGGTGTTATTCTCCAAACATTGGCGAACGATGACCTTGAGGGCATGATAATGCTCCGTGTCGTGCCCAGGCGTGCGATGATACGCACAAATGCGAGTGTCATCGAACCAAGGTGGTTTAGGTCCGAGAGATTGATATTGTCTAAGAGGCGGGAGGTCGAGGCGAGAGGACTGCAACAAGTGCCGTAAGAGGAAGGCATATGAACCTGTTAACGGGTCTGGATGTCTTATTGCAGTGAGGGTTGGTGACGTTTGCTTAGGCGAGGTTAGAAGAGGTTTCCGTACCACCTTATGGGTTGATGGCATGGTGATAAATGGAGATGGCTCTTTCTTGACGATTGATACCGCCTTTTTAGGAGAGGGACGACTGGAGGTAGGCAGAGGAAGCAAAGGAGGCAATGAGTTTTGGTTGAAGGTCAGAGTGGGAAGGATGCTAGCCAAGGTCGAGGGATGGGGGCCCAAAATGGATGGAAATGGTGACGGAGAAGGAGGCGTTCGTTTTTGCGGTCTGGCAGTCTTCTTTGCCTTGGTCAGAAGACTACTACTGGTCGAGGTCTGGCCTAAGTCCACCTTCACTTGCGGGTGAGTGAGGGAGGAGATAGGACGAACGCCAAATGACTTGATGGGTTTGGACGAGATAGATGTAGGCTTCGGTTTGGACGGGTTTGGTTGAGGTTTGCGAGTCTGGTCTTTGTCAAGGGTCTGACGAGATTCTGCCTTAGGAGGATTAGCGGCATGTGATGAGAGGGCATGGGTATGTTGAAGGGTCTTGAGACGCTCCCACAACACCTGAGGCGTCACTTTCCTTGAAGGGAGAAGTTCAATCTTCTCCACTAACCGGGAAAATGGCTGAGAGGAAGATGTTGATGGTTGCGAGGTTGAAGACGAGATGGAAGTAGTGGTCTTGGACACATGATGTGGTGAAGTCATGACAGATCTAGATGAAGATGAAGGAGAGACAGGTTCTTCCCTGGGTGGAGAAGAAACCGGGGAGCGAGGCTCCTCCAACGGGTAAAGGGCAGGGATGACGGTGCCCTCCGCTTGCGGCTGAGGAGTAGGAAGGGTCGGGTCCTCCATAGGCTGCAGAAAGGAGGATGGCGAGACTGGTGGTGCTGGTAAGGCCGAGGCGTCCTCCAAGATGAGAGAGGTTAGTGGAGAACTAGCCGGGGAGAGAGGCTCGTCCACATGTGACGGACTGATAGATGGACTAACCTCAAGAGGCTGATTGGGGATGAAAGGAGAGACCGTATTGACTGTCCGAATATTGTGCTCATGATTGTCGTCAATTAAGGTCTGGACATTGTTCTGAGCTGGCGGATGATTGGGGAAAAGTTGTTTGAAGATGTCAATGGCCTGATTAGGGGGTGCATTTGGATTGTCTAAGATGAGATCCCCCTTTTCAAGCATGTCCTGTATTATGTTCTTAAAGGTCTTGCAGTTCTCTGTGTCATGGCCCTTAACACGGTGGAAGCTGCAGAAGTCTTGCTCCCTATACCACGCGGGGATGGCGTGTGAGGGATCGAATTGTGGAGGAGGTCGGGCTTGAGGGAGATTGAGGACTCCCTGTTTAAGAAGCTTTTCCAGCACAGACGCATATGATTCTCCAAGAGGAGTATATCGTCACTGCAAGTATCTTTGCTGGAATTGCCGAGTAGCGCTCTGAGACGTAGAGGGCTCAGGCTGATTGGTCGAAGAAGATGAAGGTCTGACAACCATGGCATTAGCTGAAGCCTTGGATTTAGAACGGGATGATGATGGCTTGGCAGAAGAAGAGTCATTGGTCGTAGAGCTGGGATTCTTACTCCGTAGCTTGACTTTGTTCTCCTCGATGGCACGCAACTCAAGTTTGCGGGCCATTGTAAAGGCCTCGTCAAAAGTGCGGAAGGTTTGAACCCTCAGAGTGGAAGAGATATGTCAGGCACAGGCTTGAGAAAAGAGTTCAATAAGCTCGGCCTGGGGCAAGGAAAATGATAGTTGGTTGATAAGGCCTCTCCATCAAGCCACGAAGTCAGCTATGGACTCGTCCTCGAATTGCCGAATAGAATAGAGGTCCGTGATTGAGACCTTCTTGGTTATGTTGATAGAAAAGTGATCGAGGAATAGCTGAGCCAATTGCGTGAATGAGAAGAGAGAATGACTAGGAAGGGAGCTGTACCAGTCAAGTGCAGCACCCGAAAGAGACATAGGAAACGTGCGTAAGAGTAACGCATCATCATGGCCAATGAGGTAGCAGGCGTGTCTGAATGCCCACAAATGTTGTTGTGGGTCTTCCTTGTTTTGAAAATGAAAAAACTTCGGAAGCTCCCACTGGCTAGGATATGGTCTAATTGGAACAGAAGGATGGATGGGCTCGTTACAGATCTGCTCATATGAAAGAGTGTTGTGTGAGCCAGAAATAGAGGTCTCAAGACTGGTCATCTTGTCCATCAGCATCTTGATGATGTCTGCCGATGGATTGATGGGTTGTGCGCCCCTTAAGTTGTAGGGCGCTTGGAAGAGGCCAGAGGAGGCGTGCGACATAGTCGGTTGTATAATATACGGATGACTAATCGCAGGGGTAGAAGTGAAGGCTAAAGGTGGTTGGTTAGAAGACATAGCTGGGCCCGTTGTTGCCACGAGAGGTTGGACTGTGGTAACGGGGGCCAAGGGATAAGAAGCCACCCTGGTGTTGATAGGGGCCAGGGTAGGCGGGATAGAGATGACAAGGCTTTGAAATGGAGTGGATAGAGGTTGAGTGGGTTGAGGTTGACAAGGGGCCGGAACCCCGATGGAAGTGGGCCCAATGATAGAGGGAGAGGCCACACCTGGAGGATTGGTCAAAGTCTGGTCAGTGGTCAAAGCGATGGCTTGAGTGTCCGAAGGTTGAACTATGGATGTTGTCGATACAGCTGTAGTCACGACAAGGGAGGTCGGCATTCCATAGATTGGATTGCCCAAGGAGTCCCGCATTCGGCTATGCGTGAGATAGTGTTGCAAAGCCTTGACATTGAGGTCCAAGAATCACTCAAAGTCTTGGTCCCCTTCTTGGACAATGGGAGTCTGCGGCAGGGTCAGACGGACAGGAGTTCTTTCAGTCTCCGAGTTGAACTCCATTGTAGGCTTGGTCACGGATGGGGTGGACGGAAGTGGTTGACGGTGGGCGTGGTCGACAAGAGCCTTGGCTTGGCTACGAGTGAAAACCATGCAAGGCAAAGAAGGTTCAGGTCTCAGGAACTGTGTTGCTCAGTTTCAGAAGACCAGGATGAAGTCTTTGATAGAGAAAGGACAGGTTTCAGGTTTCTGGTTTTGGAAAAAAAAAGGACAGTGATAGAGACTGACGTCGGTTGAAAAACCGATGTCGGTAGGAAATGAGGCCGACGTCGGTCAGATGACCGATACCGGTGACAGAGGAAGCCGACGTCGGTGTCAGAACTGGTGCCGGTGACAGGGGAAGCCGACGTCGGTGGAAGAACCGATGTCGGCGACTGTGTTTTCCAGAGAGCCAAAAGGTTCTTGGAAAAACAAAGAAGAAAACGCCCTCACACACTCAAACAAACAGATGAGAGGAGGAAAAAAGAAGAAGACAGACAAGCCTAAGTGATAAATCCTAGAAATTAACCTTAGAAACTTGTGGCTTATGCCTTAGATGAATGTTTAGGGAGATTGGCTGAAAAAAGGGTCCTAGAAGAAGGCGGTCTAAGGATGGTTTCAGGTGTTGTTTTAGGTGCTCAAAGATCTGTGTTAGGGTCTGGTACGTGGCTTGGTGCTAAGGAGCAAGCTCCCCTCACTTCACAATTCCAGTGGTTAGCTGGTCTCGCTTAGCCAAGATATACCTCGCCTAGAGTTTAGACTCCGCCAGAGAACGGAGTGGGCTTCCCCCTTGGTGATGAAATCCAAGTGGGGTCATCGGGACGGGTAAGGTATCCACTGGGTGATGAAATCCCAGTCGGGCCTTGTCTCAGGTATGTTTTATGTTTGTTTTGTGCATGTGATCAGGTAGTGTAACATAAAGTGTCTACGGTTTATTCAATATGCGCCTAAGTTACTAGATGTGGACTAATGCAAGCACAAGCAGAAATGAAAGTGCAATACGTTTTAAGCCCAAGTCGAAATGTGATATTGTTATGAAGACAAGATGGAGAAAGGGATGAGAGTATGAGATTTAGACTAGTCTAGAATGCAAGGAAGAAAGGTTCGTTTTAGACCTGCTTATAGTGACATTTGGAATAGAAGAAAGAGACAAGAAGAAAGGAGCCTAAATGCACCTAGATGAATGAAAAAGAAAAAGGAACCCAGGAGGAACCTAGGGTCCCACCAGGCGTGCCAGAGATGTTTTTACCTCAAATTTGCTTTTCAGACTATAAAGAAAGAAACTAGAAGAAAGTAAAGGACAAGGCTTGGAAGTACCTGGACATAAGATTGCGCACCGTAAATCCAGACGTTCGTGGGCACTCCTCTTTGGATGTGGAGGAATGACACCTGCAAGAAAAAGGGAAACTAGGACAAGAAAAACGTTAGACAGATAGGCAGTGGGTTGCCAAGCAAAGGCTTGTTCCCAGAAGTGTAAAAACTTCCTTAAGGGAGGTCAACCCACTGTTTTTTATAAGATAAGTGACTGATAAAAGACAGAATGACAGAATACAGAAGTGACAAAAAGATTAAAAATGAAAGAAGAAAACAAAATGATTACCTAAATGAAGGAGTTGGGCTGAAGATAGTCGCCGAGGTCGGTAATGTCGCCGGCGTCGGTTAGCTGACCTGCCATCATCGGCTATCCTACCGACGTCGGTTGGGGAAGTGACCGGCATCGGTTGGGGTTGCGGCCTGTAGTCGGGTTTGAGCAGGGTCTGGTCTGAGTCTTGGTCTGCGGTCTGTCTGTGGATGGGTTTGAGGCTGATGGACGGGTCTGAGTCTGATGGACAGGGCTGTGGATGGTCTTAGGCAGAGATACAGAGGAGAGGAAGATTCACAGAGGAAGGGGAAAAGAAGGATTCAGAGAGGAAGGGGCCTGAGAAAGCTTTGCAGAGGAAGGGGCATGAGAAGGCTTTGCAGCCTCTCAGGGGGAGGGACAAAGGAAGAGACACAGAAAACAATAGAAGATAGATTATTAAACTGAAGGAATGAAATAAAAACCAGACTAGCTTACCTGTAGCCTGCTGAAAGAAGAGAGAGGAAGATGTTGCTGGAGCCACTGAAGAGTTGCTGCAAGGAGAAGATACTGATCCAGGGCCTGCTTCGCCTGTTGCTACTACTGTACGAGGTTAAGACAGAGGAGAAATGAGAGCCAAAGCACCGAGAGAAGCTGTTTGCGAGCTCAAGAGTCCAGGGGGTGCAACGGACGTAGAAGGGGATAATGAAGGCTGCCGATGCCGGCAGTTTCACCGACGTCGGCCGAAGGGTCGCCGACGTCGGCGATCGCAGGATGGGCACAGAGGCTAAAAATAGCCTCTGCCCATTCTTGCACGCCGCCGAGCGAGGGGTCATGGGCAGAACGGTCGCAAGGTTGCCAAAATGGACGAGGGGGGATATAATGGTGAGATTTGGGCTAATAAATGCTAGGGGAAGGTGGAGGGATTCAAGGGAGGATCCAAGGAGGCAAGGGTAGGGTGGAAAAGGGGGCCTCAATTAATTAAAAGATGTTAATTTCTAATTAATAAGACCTAGGTGGGTTAGGGACCAAGGAGGACTAGGAGGGAGAAAGGACCAAGGGGGAGAACCAAGGTGCAGACACGTTTGTGGTGTCTACAATAAGCTTTACTTCTCTTTTATAAAATGGGGAGTTTTGATGCTTTATGCCTCCACACATTACAAACCTTATATATTATTGTCTCATTCTCATAAAATATATTTTATACCCATTTTCAAAGCTTTTATCTTCATGAAATAGACTTAATGCATGCTTACTTATTTCACCAATATGTATACTCTTATTGTGACAAGGTATTTTTTGGAGAGAGAGGTTTGATATACTTTGGATAGGTTCCCAATAGCTCTAACAATCCCCAAAATTAATTCTTTATGCCATAATTCTAGTGGGACCCTAGGTAGATTGATCCAAGTTAGATATTCTTTTAGGAATTCCTTACATAAGTCAATTTTTGGTCTCTATTTTGAAATGTAGAGACAAGAATTTACCATAAATCATATAACTAATGTTAAAACCCTTTTTAAATCTTCACTATCAAAAAAAATTACCTAAAAAAACTTTTTGACCATTGCTCTCACATCCACCAAGCCATTCATGACGCATTTCCATTTTACCTAGTCTCTAAAGGTCTCAATGTTTAGATCAAACCTAGGGATTATAAATAAAATAGCATAATTAAAACATGTATAATCACAATCCATAATTAAATGAAGAATCTAAAGAATAATGACCTTTTATTCCTTATGATGAAATAAGGTAATCAAGCTACCATGCATAACCTGATTGATAGGCCCTGGTATGGTTGCCTCAACCAGAGACCTATAACATCTTTCCCACCTATTAAAATTTTAAAAATCACCATTTTCATAGACGATTTTTTCACCCCAAAATAATGTTACCTATGAGGGATAATTATAATTTTAGTAAATTTATGTTATAGACTATTTTTTTATCACTAATATGCAAGATTTACTATTGTTAGTGTTATACTATTTTTTTAATAGTTGTAATGGATATAATAAGGGTTAATTCCCATTCTTAAATTCATCACTAGAAACCCAATATATAGATGATGAATTGTATTTTTTCACTCCCTTAAACTCAAAACTATTGAAGTAAGTTTTTTAATTTGTACCTTGGCTAAACTTATGTTTACTAGGTTCAAATTTTTAGAGCACTAATAAGAGGGAAAACTCTACTACCCTATATTGATTGAGTTAAATTACATGAGTTTAGTACCTTGTAATTCATTTCAATCAACATATTGTAGTATATTATCTTTTTTTTATATCCCATGAGGAGTTTTTACATCAAGCCCTTAAGACAAGATGGATTTTGTTGTTTACTTAAAAAGAATGTTGAGTCAGACCCAATTATTTTTCATAATAAATTTTTTATACTTAGTATAATTAATGACATGTTAGGTTATGTGTATATAATGTTGGAATAAAAAATCAAGTAAACAAATGTTTAAATATTGAAAAATGTTAGGAAAAACATTTATATCAATGATGATTCAAAATATATTATTTTGAATATTAAAGGATATGATAGATTCTTGTGTGTGGTTATGGATCATAAGATAATTTTTTTTTTATATTTACCTTGGATTTCATCTTTGTGGTGTTGAAATATGATTTCCCTAATGTGTTAATATTACTAAACTCCATATTTATACATATAATTCAAAAGTGTCTTATGAAATTCAACATCTTATGTTGCTCCATAAAAATTTCATGCATATGTGTGGTGTAGTCATGTAACTCATTGGTGTATTATTCAATTATTTATTCCTTACACTTGAAAATTTGTATTATATTTATGTATCTATCCTCACAATGCTTCAGGGGGTAGTAATAATACTTCAATTAATCAAATAAAGTCTTTGTAGACTTGATTGACTTGTGATAGTGTTTATTTAATGTTATGAAGGGTTTCCATTACTAAGATATTGAAATGGAAATATTAAACATGAAAAATGTGATATTATTTAAATAAGTGAAATAATTTATGGAGAAGTAGGAAATAATTTATTGAATCTATCAATCCAATTTTATGGTATTGATCTTGCCTTTGAAGATTGGGATGGCAATATTAACTTTAAATTTAAAGAGAGTTTATTATTGAAATGAAGGATGCAAAAGATGATACAATCATGATTATATTATGTCCCAAAAAACATCATAAAATATCAATAATTTCTAAATATTTTATTACATTTTTACTCAAGGGAATCACAAATGAGGTTTTTAAATTTTGGGGATGCTTTAGTGTTTCTCTAGGCATCAACCATATTACTCTTGTTATGATGTTTTTATAGGTATTTTGAAACAAAACTAACTAGCTATCCTTTTTACTCATGTTTTTCTAATGTGTTTATAGGTATATGAGAGTTATTGGTCTAATACAAAATCTAAACCATGTAGCCTAGGATGCCAATGAAATGGATAATGTTATGCTTGTAAATAAGCTATAAAGTTTACAAACTATAAAAGGTAATATAGATAACAAAAAACCAAACACACATTCTAATGTAGAATCTTGATATGAAAAATATATTAACTCATTAAATATGTGTAATATAGAAAATTACATATATGTCATAGATTCAGTAAGACCAAGAATATAAATTCTTGTGATTATAAGGAAAAAGATTACTTACTAATTTATATGTATAAAAACATTGAATGTAGAGATAAATATTTATTTGAATGTTATATACACAAAACATTATAAAAATATCCTATTTAGTCTATATGTGTGATCTATCTCATATTGTTACCATTATGGGATATATAGTTAAAATATATACATCATTACAAGGTCTAGTTACAAAAAACAATAGTTGCATAAAATGGTGGTAATCATCTTTATACTAAGTGAATATTTTGCCTCCTAAAAGGGTATAGTTTGAATTATAGATGTGTAGCTTCATTGTCTAATTCCATCATGTAGCATAAACATAGAGGATGTGAGTTGTCATGACATGTTATAGGATAAACCTAACTCATGGATGTTGAGTATGTGAATGTTTACATAGAAACATAAAGACCTACATGGAATATGACTTAGTCCTACCTTAAATCAAGGAGGTCATGGAAGATAAAATACATGATGTACACATGTCTTAGTTATATGTGTTTCACGCCAAGTTTATAAATGTGTGAGTAAAATTATACTTATGTGAAACAAGAGGAATAATATTGTGAAAACATAGAAAGGTTTCAAAAAACTATGTGTTTATTTACCATGTTTTTGTTTTAGTGTAACACCATTATAAATAAAATAAAATGTTAAAGTAAATTTATTACTGGAATATTTACCATTTGAAAATGTAAAACAAAATTTTAGTTCTACCTTAATGGCTAAAAATAGTAAACAATCCAATTTATAAATTTGAAAATAAGAAATTAAAATTATGGAATTAAAATGAATTTATAAATTAGGTCACATCAATCACAACCTCTTTAATGCATGAGAAGTGTTAGATTTTTGTGTCCTAGATCATGAATTGACATATAGTGTGAACATGAGGCCATCCTTCACATCCACATGGATCTATAAGATGTGATTTTGCACCTATAAGGACAACCTCACATCCATCACACCTAAAGGGACATATGGACTAACTATGTGGTTGTACATCATGCATGTTTTATGTGGGTCATGGTAGTAATTAAGTGACAAAAAAGGTGTAGATCCTATTAAATCCATCTGAGGCTCATTTATTCTCATATCTCCATTTAGATGTAATTCAAATCTCTACCTAGTTTTCATTTTCTCCTACCTAAATGAATTCTTCTTAAATACTACCAAAATAATTAGTTTTTTGAGAACTGCATAGTGCTGTAGTTTTAAATAAAATTAGTTGAAACTTTTAGTGATTTTTAATGTGAAGGATTTTCTCTTTCTCTAAGGTCCTATAAATTTTTAGGTTTTTCATAGATTTTTTTCAAGGTCCTTCCAAAGAAATAGAAAATATTTCATGACCACTACAATCTGTTCATTTCAACCACATCATCACTTTTTGTCTCCTTATCTGATTAATATACAAACTCTTGATAAAACATATTTTAAAGTCTTGGTATTATAAAAAATTAAGTATCAAAATAAGTGATTTTTAGGTCAACTATGTTGACCATTCACATTGACAAAAGTCTCCACTTAGAGAACCCAAGCTCCATGACCATTCCCATTTTATAAAGTGGCATTCTTGAAGTAGTTAAATTCCATATCTCAATTTAATGTTTATATTTGCTATTATCCTATGGTCAATATTATGATACTACAGTGAAGGAGAAAATATCAAGTGGTGGGGACTTGATGGTAAAACTATATGAAGAAAAAATGTGTATGGATTAGATTAAGATATATCTATAACTTATCATACTTACTAAATCTAAGATCAAAGAAGGTAAACAACTAACATCTATTTCAATACATTCTATATTAGGAGCATGACCAAATTGGATCCACTAAACCTAACTAAGGGATAACTTATCACACAAGACTAAAAGAGAGGCTTCCAAATCCTCTAGGCAAATAATATTATAAAATAACCCTAGAGATTCATTTTAGTGCATAGAATTAAATATAATCTATTGTTATCAAAGTTTATAACATAAAGGGGGATGGTTT